>JBAMCJ010007205.1:0-11774 GCA_037075205.1 Drosophila prostipennis
AAATAAACAAATAACTGAGTATGTCTTAAAAGCATTTAAGGTATATATTAGGAATAAGTCTTTTTTTTGTGAGAAAAAATAAAATATAAATATTTTAGGTCAAATACTTTAAACATAAACACTTCAATTGCAATGGAAATTAATTCCTGTCATTTTTTATTTTTTAGAATGATTATGGTTTTGGATTTATATTTCATGATTAATAAATTAAAAAAAATATTTATTTTAAAATTTGATATACCTACATAGTTAGTCAAATAATAATCCTTGTAATTATATTACCCATTGAAATGCTCACCTTGAACGGGACAACTTCCGCCTGGATCTCTCGAGGGCCTCAGCCACAGTGAGGCTGTTGGTGCCGGAGGAAGCTCCTCCGGCGAGGGCGGCTACCCGGTGGGCGTGACATAGCAGATTCGAAGATGGAGCCGGGGTCCCGCTGTTTGAATCCCGCTCTCCGAGCCGCTCATGCTGATCCTCGGCGGGCAGGGAAAGGGCTGTGGACTTGGCCGCGGACTCGGAGGCAGCGGAATCGCCACTGCCGCGATGTCCACCATTGGGCTTGGCCGTTCTGGCCCTGGCTTCCTTGCTCTCGATCCTTGAGCATCGGGGGTTCAGTGACAGCGGTGGCTTCGTCAGCCTCATCCTCCTCCTCGGACATCTCTCCTTGATGGACATGGAGGCCGCGGAGGCGAGGGGAGCGTGCAGAGGAGCCTCCTGGCTGTTCGTCGAGGTGGGCGACATCTTTTCATCGACATTGGAGGAAAGGCATCCGCAACCGTGACCGGGATGAGGCCATCGGTGACGTCGGCTGACTCATTGGAGTGGTCCACCACCACCGCCTCCTTGGCCTCCTTCTCCTCCGTGGGACTGGGATCATTCTGCTCGATGCACTCCACCACCCGCGGAACGCTGTGAAGTGTAGGCCGGTTTTGGTGGCACTATGAGATACGATTCCACCTTGTGATCCACTTGGTGCATCCCGGTTGCCACCCCTCTCCTTGCTCAACCTCGAATTTGTCATGAGGAAGTCGAGTTTGTTTGGTGATGTGGACGCGCCTGCGGGAGAGACGAACATGTGAGAAATAATGATGAATGCCTTCGGGCTGGCATACGGGGCGTATGAGCAATCTACATTTATGCGCTATTCAAAAGGCGTTCCCTCACGCAATTACACAGAAATAAATAATCTTGAAGAGATAATTTATTTAGTCTTCGATATGAGTTGAATATTTCTTTTTTGTAATATTTATATTTTTGTACTCTAACTATTTTACTAAAAATAAATGTTATTAAACTTTTTGATATTTTATAATTGTTTCCTAAAATCTCACTTCGGAAATCCTTTAATATTTCAACCAAAAGATAAAGATATTTGTATCAAGACCTAATTGTATCTTGAGTAAACTTTACATGAGGGAAATTATTTCTTTTAGTGTACCCACAAGCAGGCTCATGCAAAATAATTTGATTCTCTGTCTTTGTCTATTTATCTAGATTCCAGATCCTGTGTAATTTTGTTTATATTTTTGCTTCGGAAAGCGGAATTCGTGCGTGAAGCCCGAATTGAGGCGTCTAGTGTTTTCCGGCTCATTGACTGTAGCATTTCAATTCAATTCGATAATTGAAGTGATTGTATGTGACCGCAGGTAAGATAAAAGAAAAACATTTCGACATGTTCAGCTACCATTCATCTGAAAGACTCGAGTGTGGCTTAAGTACGCGAAATGAATAAACCAAAGAATTATTTGCTTACTGCAATGTAAGTTAAACTGTTGGTATTTGGCTTTGACGAAGTTTTAGACTTTGGTATTTTTAAACAAATATGCAGATTTCTTGGTAAAAGGCTGTAAAGCATTTTAAAATTTATTTTTTACGAAAAAAGGAGGCCCAGATAAAGGTGCATAGATATAAATAGGATTTAAATGGAAATGCTAAGAAAGGTTCTTACTGGCATACTAAGAAGTTTGTAAGTACAACATTAATATGGAAATTCAGGAAACGAAAGCAGCTCACAATATTAATGTGAGCAATACATCTCACAAATGAAATTCTTTAACTTCAAATGCAAAACAAGAAATTTAATTAAGCAAACCCTGGCAGTGCGTATAATTAGTTTGTATATGTAGGAATTCTTTAATTGGCGAATTCCTTCCTTCCTGTACTTGGGGTTCCCTTCTTGCACTGCAGTTCATCTCAACCTTGGCAGTCGAATGTTATGCTGACTTGAACTTGAAACCGTTTAATTGGCTCTACACCGAGGCTAATTTAAATTGCCATTACGACTGCTTGACTCGCTTTGCGGCACCACCATTAGAGGCACCTCCTCAAACCCCCATTTTCACCACCCGCGGGTTTTGTTTATTTATTTTTTGTTCGCCTCGCTCGTCATCGTTGTCATTCGTACAAGCATAATGGCGAAGTAAGGGAAAACACTTGCATACACTGATAAAAAAATGAATCTTGAAAAAGAGCCCAATATTTTTCATTTAATTTTTAGAAATCACTTTCCATTACTAAAAATGTTTTTCCTTAATTTTTTAATGGATTATTGACCTGTGAAAAAATATGAAATTATAATTTGAAACTAAGATTTTGCCAAACCCATTTTTCTTTATTTTGAAGTGTAATTTTAACCTGTTAAAAATGTTCAAAACAATTTTTTACCCTAATGAATATTTTATAGATATCAACAAACAACTTTTATAAGACAAAATATGAAAAATTTCTTTGTTTTTTTTTTGGTTTAAAGATATGAAAAGTTGTAATTATACCCGTTACTTGTAGAGTAAAAGGGTATATTGTATTCGTGCAAAAGTATGTAACAGGTAGAAGGAAGCGTTTCCGACCCTATAAAGTATATATATTCTTGATCAGGATCACTAGCCGAGTCGATCTAGCCATGTCTGTCTGTCCGTCTGTCCGTCTCTCCGTCTGTCCGTCTGTCCGTCTGTCTGTCTGTCCGTCCGTATGAACGCTGAGATCTCGGAAACTATAAAAGCTAGAGGATTGGTATTTGGCATGAAGATTCTTGGAGTTCCTACGCAGCGCAAGTTTGTTTCAAGAAGGTGCCACGCCCCCTCTAACGCCCACAATCGCTTATATACGATTTTAAAAATTTAAATATTTCGGAAAAGTAAAAATGCAGTTTTGTTGTGTTTAATAATACCTATCGAAATGTAAAAGAAATTTTTTAAATCGGACCATTCGTTTAAAACTTATGCGTGATCAAAGTTTTTATCTCCATTTATTAGATAGTCGGGACACCAACCCGACTACTGCGTTCGCACTCCCTTTAGTTGAGTGGCGGGTATTAGATAGTCGGGACACCAACCCGACACACAACATTTATAACAGAGAAATGGCAAAACAAAGAATTAAAAAAAAACGAATCGAATTTTGGGGCACTTTGGGGTCGTTTATTGTTTTAATTTGTACCTCACACGCGTCTCCTAATTATTTCAGAATTATGTTGATTTTTCTAGAGTTTTATGTCAATCCGCTCTGGTAGAAATTTGCCACTGACCCCTTTTTTATTGATCCAATTATATTAGTTTAGATAGCAGGAAGGCAGGTGGAGGGGGACGTTTGCATTTGTTTAAACAATATGAGGCACGTGTAATAAAGAGCGTGAGAATCAATTGGTTTGAATATTTAATGTTCTTTTAATATTATCAATGCGATTTGAATTTTAAATCACAAAAATCGGTTACAAAATGTCTTAAATCTGTTGTGGAAATGTAAATGAAATATTCTTTTAGCAAAAGGATATCAGTGTTTTCATGAATTTGAGCGACCCTCAATTCCTTAATTAGCTACGATGCACACACACAAACGTACACACGCATATATGTATCCAATGGCTGTGTGTGTAAAATACGCATTTTTTTATACCCGTTACTCGTAGAGTAAAAGGGTATATTGTATTCGTGCAAAAGTATGTAGCAGCTAGAAGGAAGCTTTTCCGACCCTATAAAGTATATATATTCTTGGTCAGGGTCACTATCCGAGTCGATATAGCCATGTCCGTCTGTCTGTCCGTCCGTATGAACGCAGAGATCTTGGAAACTATAAAAGCTACAGGATTGGCATTTTGCATGAAGATTCTTGGAGTTCCTACGCAGCGCAAGTTTATTTCAAGAAGGTGCCACGCCTCCTCTAACGCCATCAATAGCTTATATACGATTTTAAAAATTTTAATTTTTCGGAAAAGTTAAATTGCAGATTTATTGTGTTTATCAATACCTATCAAAATGTAGAAGAAATTTTTCGTTTAAAAGTTATTGCTGATCAAAGTTTATATCTCCATCTCCCTCGCACTCCCTTTAGCCGAGTGACGGGTATTAGATAGTCGGGACTCCAACACGAATATAGCGTTCTCTCTTGTTTGAGTTTAAATTGCGGGGCAACAACGACAACGACAATGTATATCTCTTTCGATCAACGAGCATCCAACCAAAGTGACAAAGGTAAAGTTAACGACGAAGAAAAAGAACAACGACAACAGAGAGAGAGAGTGAGAGAGCAGTTAATGCTGGCCGCTGGAGTTTACAGTGCAATAGATAACAATCGATTGTTTACGTTTTAATTTTAATTTGGCTGTAAAGATTTGTCTGCTCCCGACAATAACTTTCCGATTACATTTGATCGGATCAAAATTAAATGGGATTAAAATTACCAAAATTTCAATTTGATTTCGGTTTTGGAAATAGTTTTTTTTGTTTTTGATTTGTTAAATTCTAAACTCAAACAAAAACTAGTAGTTACAAAAAAAAATAGTTAAACTTGTGTAAGGCATTTATATACTTACTTTCACAGTGTTCGATATTTCCAACTGGTTCTGGTTCATCAAAAACGTTTGAGTTTAAATCTGGATCTGCATCAAAAGCAGTTGAATTTAAAATTTGATCTGCAAAAACAAAAATTAAGATATCAGAACAGTTACTAAATGTATTGAGAATAAAACCTCAAACTCGTAATATATTTGCAAAGAAGAGGTAATATTAAAATAATGTATGTTTAATACTTACTTCCACTAAGTTTTATATTCCCAACTGTAGCTTTTGGTTCATATTTAACGGTAGAGTTTGAATTTTGACCTGCAAAAAGGAAGTGCTATAAATTAGTAGATTTATATTATATTAAAAAATAGATTAACCGAAAATATGTTATATAGAGAGCTAGCTTCGGCAATGAGCTTATCAGCATTAATAGGTAATGTTGGTATTTAAAGAAATAATGTATAAAATACTTACTTTTACAGAGCTCGGAGTATGGGCCTAGTCCTTTTGCGTTCTTAGCAGTGGATTCTAGATTTAGATGCGGAATTTAAAATATTAGTTATAACTTATTAAAATTGTCTTGGTGCTTAGATATTCTTAGTTTAAATCAGGGGTGCTTATTCCTATAGCACACGGGCACATTTGTTTTTGTTTCGGCACTTAGCATACGGATCGGCACATACCATGCTTTCCTATGGCACACGCAGGTTCCGCTTTGTGTCGCTGTCCGTAATAGATAAGAGCGAGCAAAGCCGACAAAAATTCCACTGAAAATTTTTTTTCGTCTCAACTCACAATGAAAATTGTTTTTGTCTTTTTCATGACCGTGTGTGTGTCGTTACTCGCGTGCGTGTGATTTTCTTTTAATTGTGTTCGTAAAGGCACTGCCATAAGGCAGTTTTAGGCACCCCTGGTTTAAATTTAAGAATCTTAAACACAGTCAAAATAAAATTGTTTATCCCGCATTTCTTCTCAATTTTTGTAGTACTCGGTTTTATGAACACTTACAAAAAAAAACAAGAGAGAACGCTATAGTCGGCACCTATCAGATACCCGTTACTCAGCTAAAGGGAGTGCGAGGGAGATGGAGATAAAACTTTGATCAGGCATAACTTTTTAACGAATGGTCCGATTAAAAATATAAAAATAAATGATAGGTATTGATAAACACAACAAAACTGCATTTTTACTTTTCCGAAATATTTAAATTTTTAAAATCGTATATAAGCTATAAGCTATATGAAGTTTGAACGCATTTTGGCGCGACAGTTCCAGGGAAATTATATGTCCATAACTTTTTTTTCTAATTAGCCCTTCGATTAAATAACACTAGTTTAGAGCCAAACTGCTCTAAAGCAATTGATGGCAAATTCGGTTAGTGTTGGACCCCCAAATCACGAAAATACCAGCAATTGTTTTTTCGATGGCACAGTTTTTTTTAAAGATTTTTTAAAGTTTAAAGTGTTAAATATCGGACTTTTTTCGAATTTCTTCCAATATCTCGGCACATATCCACAATTGCATAAATTATCCAGACACTTTTTGCAATGTGTGTGGATAATTTCGAAAATGTATTGCTCATCATAAATTTACCACACACATTGCAAAAAAAGTCTGGACCATTTATGCAATTGTATTCCTTAATTTTATTCAGTATCACACACAATCACAAGCACAATCCTCTTTTTTGTTCGTAGTCTTATTTTCGATTTTTGATACTTTTTAAAAAAAGCATGCTTTTTTTGAAAGTATGGTTATTTCATAAGAATGAATTATTCAAATGGATATTACTTATTAAAAATACTCACAGTTATAACGCAAGCAATTTTATATTTTTTAAGGAATTTTTAAAAATTAAATTCATTTTTATAATTTTCTAGCTTTTAAATATCTGATTTAGCTTGTTTTATTCGGTGGGATGTAAACTTCAAGTTTGTACCCATTATGATTTTTCAACGGATTTATTTCGAGTTTTTACGATACATACAGCCGACTTACAGTGGACCAAAAAACACATTTTTCATCTTTGTCGAGCTGCTGCGCTGCCATTACTTATCCAATCATATTGATTTGTATGGCAAAGTTAAGCTCTGATCTATTGACTTTAAAATTAAACAAAAACTGGCCCAATTGGGTAGATATGTGCCGAGATATTGGAAGAAATTCGAAAAAAGTCCGATATTTAACATTTTAAACTTGAAAAAATCTTTAAAAAAAAAACTGTGCCAACGAAAAAAAATTGCCAACACTAACAGAATTTGCCATCAATTGCTTTGGAGCTCTCCAAGAATATTATTTTGTAAACTAGTGTTATCAATACACTTATTTGAAAAATTTATTTATGGTATTTGTTTGTTAAAAACACTTTTGATTTTTCTCAACTGCCGTCCCCCTACCCTTGCAGTTCTTGCAATATGTATGTACATATGTATTAATGGGAGAAATGTGGGAAACCGAGATTATTATTACATATTGGGTTGGCAAGAAAGTCATGTCGTTTTTTTTCAATATTTTCAAAGATGATTTATTTATATCATGACTTATAATTAATAAATTATGTATTGGCCGTTTTGTTCGACCACTAATGACCATCTGTCGGGCAGCTGCATAATTCGTCGCCAGTAATGATCCGGTTCAAAAAAAATCGTTTTAATTCGTTGCAGCAGAGAATATCAGATATTGATACGCTTAGTTAGGTGAATTTCCTTTACGTTTTCAACCGTTGTATGCGACACACTGAGCTTCTCTGACATCTCCCGCGTTGAATAACGCCGGTTTTCATCCAGCAAAGCCTGAATTTGTTCGTCAAAAACGGACGATGGTCGACCAGAACGTGGGGCTTATGTTAAGTATTTTCAACATTTTCATCGACATGGGGAAAAAGTATCATATTAACATAAATTTAAACTTTTCACATTTACAGTCATTGTATTACACGCACTTTTACCATAAGTCCCCATAATCAATGATAAATAAACAAGAAAGAACGCTATAGTCGGGTTGGTGTCCCGACTATCTAATACCCGTCACTCGGCTAAAGGGAGTGCGAGGGAGATGGAGATATAAACTTTGATCAGCTATAACTTTTTTACAATGGTCCGATTTAAAAAATTTTGTCTCTATTTCGATAGGTATTGATTAGCACAACAAAACTGCATTTTTACTTTTCCGAAATATTTAAATTTTTAAAATCGTATATGAGCGATTGTGGGCGTTAGAGGGGGCGTGTCACCTTCTTGAAACAAACTTGCGCTGCGTAGAAACTCCAAGAATCTTCATGCCAAATACCAATCCTCTAGCTTTTATAGTTTCCGAGATCTCAGCGTTCATACGGACAGACAGACGGACAGACGGACATGGCTATATGGAATCGGCTAGTGACCCTGATCAAGAATATATATACTTTATAGGGTCGGAAATGCTTCCATTTAGCTGTTACATACTTTTGCACGAATACAATATACCCTTTTACTACGGGTATAATAAATAAATAAATAAATATTAAGAACTATTATTTAAATTTAGTACACAAAAATCCAAATTTTGTAATTGCTTTTTACTTTTTGATACATAAGTAAACACATTAATCAGGAATTAACAAAAAAAAACCTTTTATTTTATTGAATTGTTGGAGTGTAGGGTAAGGTGACGTTACTCTACGAGTAACGGGTATAACTACAATAAAAATGCAGCGTTTAATGTTATCAGGTAATATTATAGTTTTTTACACAAAATCAATTAAAATTCGTGAATAAAAAAAATTTGTCACCATACCCTACAAAAGGTTCGTTACGATAGTCTACAACAGTGGCGGATCCAGGATTTTGTTGTGGGGGGTGATATCAGAACAATTTTTTGTTGCATACTTTTTGAGTACCAACATTTCTTTCATTTTTCACCCGAGTGGGGGGTGATATATCACCCATATCACCCCCCGCGGATCCGCGCATGGTCTACAAGGTACACTTGGAGCAAAAACTGTGTCACTCTCAAAGGGCGCAAACAAAAAAACGCCAAGTACCAAAAACTGTTGATTAAGATCTCATTTATACGACCATATATTCATCTGATTTTATTTTCCACTCATCTTCGCTCTGGCACTGCTAAAACACAAATAAATTGAATAGTTTTGCTAGTTCGTGCACCACCTCTTTAGAAAAAACCAGAGAGAACGCTATAGTCGGGTTGGTGTCCCGACTATCTAATAAACGTAACTCAGCTAAAGGGAGTGCGAGGGAGATGGAGATAAAACTTTGATCAGGCATAAGTTTTAAACGAATGGTCCGATTTAAAAAATGTCTTCTACATTTCGATAGGTATTGATAAACACAACAAAACTGCATTCCTACTTTTCCGATATATTAAAATTTTTCGAATCGTATATAAGCTATTGTGGGCGTTAGAGGGGGCGTGGCACCTTTTTGAAATAAACTTGCGCTGCGTAGGAACTCCTAGAATCTGCATGCAAAATGCCAATCTTCTAGCTTTTATAGTTTCCGAGATCTCAGCGTTCATACGGACAGACAGACGGACAGACGGACAGACAGACATGGCTAGATCGACTCGGCTAGTGATCCTGATCAAGAATATATATACTTTATTCCGTATGAACGCTGAGATCTCGGAAACTATAAACACTAGAGGATTGGCATTTGGCATGAAGATTCTTGGAGTTCCTACGCAGCGCAAGTTTATTTCAAGAAGGTGCCATGCCCCCTCTAACGCCCACAATCGCTTATATACGATTTTAAAAATTTAAATATTTCGGAAATGTAAAAATGCAGTTTTGTTGTGTTTATCAATACCTATCGAAATGTAGAAGAAATTCGGTCGGACCGTTCGTTAAAAAGTTATTGCTGATCAAAGTTTATATCTCCATCTCCTTCGCACTGCCTTTACCCGAGTGACGGGTATTAGATAGTCGGGACACCAACCCGACTATAGCGTTCTCTCTTGTTTTATTATTTATTTTGAGCAATTCCTAATGCTACAAGAGGTTAATTGTTGCTACATACCAGCATCAACGGCTTAAGTGGCGTTTTATCCCTCCCGGTGCGCCCCACATGGGCGGGCTGTGGGAAAGCGGGTAAAAAGCTTTAAAGCTCACTTTTACAAGGCTATGGCTACGTCTAAGTACACGTTTGAGGAATTCGCGACGCTACTTTGTAAAGTTGAAGCCTGTCTGAATTCGAGGCCAATTGCACCTATTTCTGAGGACGCAACGGACCAGCTGGCGCTGACACCTGGCCATTTCCTCATTGGAGCACCGCTACTCTCGGTCGCTGAGCCGGAGATTAAGGAAGTGGCTGCCTCAATCCTAAATCGTTGGCAACGCCTCAAAGCCCAGAGCCAACAACTCTGTGTCGGAGATAGGCAGGGTATTTAAGCGAATTGCGCCAAACGAAACCGTGGCGTTTCCCGTCTAGGAATGTTGAGGTGGGCGATCTCGTCGTCGTAAAAGGAGAAGACAACCTTTCAGCTTCGACGAATGGCGGGTGGCTCGAGTCCAGCGAATCTGCATGGGAAACGATGACAAGACCCAAATGTCGATCTAACCCACGTCGCGAGGAGTCATTAAAAGACCGATCACTAAAACTATTTGGCTTCCAATGGAGTCCCAGATCCTGTCCTCCTACTCGTCAATCATTTCCAGTCAATAACCAATCATCAATTAATTCATCATACATTTCACTCATTCATCATTCATTTCACTCATTCATCATTCATTTTACTCATTCATCATTCGTTTTACTCATTCATCATTCATTTCATTATTCAGATCATCCTGCATCCATCTGGTTCGTCCTCAGATCACCATGACGCCACGCCCGCCGAGAGCAGGTACAAGCCAATGAGCGCAAATGTACTCGAGGTATTCACTCCTACCGTTGCCGAGTTTGCCGAGGCGTCCACCCTCTCAAGAGAAGTGCGTACGGTTTCTGAGATTGACGATGGAGAAGCGGCTCAGGGCAGTACTAATCAATGGGTACTGTGCATTTTAACTGCCTGGCTCATGAGCATTCGGGTGAATCCTGCCGAAGTGGTAACAAATGCCGTCAGTGTGACGGGGGCCCATCATGCACCTGCATGCGGGAGCTTCCACGATCTAGGTCCCGAATCGCCCTCTACTGGGTCACGGTCACCCCGTCATACTAGAAGCCCGACATCGGTGACTCAATCGCCGGTCCAGCCTGGAACCGGGGTTCCGTCATCGTCCCCGGCTTTGTTACAACACAGAAGCCCCCGAGTGTTTCCCACCGCATCTATCCTGGTCCACAATGGGGCGACACAGTTCGATACGAGAGCGCTCATCGATCCTTGTGAGCCGGTGTCTCGGATTAACGCCTCCATGGCACAAGCATTCTCGAGAAGATCTCAGTTGGCAGCGAGGAAGCGTGTGTAGCGCGGTTATTAAGTCCATAACGACACCAGAATTCCGTCTAGAAGTTTACTTGAAGATTGACCCGCATCTCAGCATCACGCCATCTCTCCAATTGATCTGCGAATTCGTCAGAAGTTCAAGCACCTAACTCTGGCTGATGAGCGGTTTGATCGCCCCATCCACTGTGGCTATCGTTTTAGGAGCTGATGTTTATTCGGATGTTATATGCGCAGGAGTCTTGCCATTTAGATGGTCTGCCAGTCGCTCAAAACACCGTCTTCGGTGGGGGGGGGGTGGACATCTCGGGGAGCATGTCGATGCTGATTTGGTATGAGGCGCCAACGGATGCATTGTTGCAACACATTGCAAGGCCGGCGGGATGTTCGCGTGTGGAAATCGTATATTAATACAAAGAGGACCGATTCCGGGGTTCCAACTTTTCGATAACTTTTTTTGTTGGATTTGTTATCTTGGCTTGAAGCCGGGTTATTTTATTGTTGAGTTTTTTTTTGGAAATAAAAAAGGAAAGTCGTGAAGTTGAGCTAACGTGTTCTCCAATTGGGCGGTAAAGAAAAGAAAAGCGGAACGTCTAACAACCAAGACCTGGCCCC
>JBAMCJ010007206.1:0-166976 GCA_037075205.1 Drosophila prostipennis
GTTCTGGCATTGTTTTGTTTACTTTTTGTATTTTACATAAATAAATGAATTTCAAAGATCATGGCAAAAAATGTGCAAACCAAGCGTACTTCACTTTGTAAGCAGCAGCTGACTTTGCAGCTGTTATTTTAACAGTGAACTGTTAAATATTAACATTTCAAGTATAGGGCATAACAGTTTGATGTTTTGTTAGTACTTTCTAATTAATTATTTTCCAATTGGAACACTTTCAAAAAATGACTAAATGCCAGTAAAAGTGGACTTTTACCCCATAGTGCAGCGGTCGGCACACACATACGATGACATTTTGTTTTATATTTGTGTGAGTAATTTGCACTGGGCAGCTCATCGATGTGTGTGTGCAGACCGCTGTTCTACGTTATACGTGAGCGAGCAGCGCGTGGGCAGAACAAAACCTTATGCTCACTTAATAGGGCGCTGCCGACCGCTGATTTAGACCAAAGAAAGAAACATTAAAAAATATTTTTTTTAATATTTTTTAAACTTAAAAGTCTTTAAAAACTCCGTAATAATGCGGTGCAAAACGTTATTTTTTGGTTTTAATCGTTTAATAGAGCAATGAAACTACTTGTTGTTCATTTTTTTATATATATACATATATGTATTTTGATGGTGAAACTGATAAAATTTATAAAATAATTAATTTGTTACGTTAATGTTAAAAAAAACTCAATTTGTTTATGAATTACCTCGCAACGAATACTTTTGTGACTGGCTGTACAAGAAGTCTTTGTAAAAACTATACCCTTTGAAATTTAAACCATAACTACTTCATTCTTCACCTTTAATTCTTAGTAAAACTGCATTAATTGCAGTTTTGTTTACATTTTTTCCTAATTCCTAGAATTCTAGAGAGTGCTCAACGCAACTTTTTCTACGACGCGAGAATAAAATTCTTTATCACGGTGATTGTTATTTTCACTCGTAATCACACCCAAAGCAGTGGCAAAAACTCAAAGCGACGACCCGACTACTTCCGTGAAACCAGCAAAAAAAAAAAACAAAAAAACCAGACCATCAACAACAATTATAAACAACACCATTAATATAAATAATTCCAATATTAGTTCCACAACCCTAAGAACAAAAAATGTACTCAAAACAAAAACAAACCGAAATTCACTGGAAGCGCGCTGTCTGCGCAAAAAATAAAGTTTCGGGTATCAAGTGGAAGAATCGTCTTCGATTTCTTCGTAGCCAGCACAGCGCATTCTTCAACTGCCTGCCGTTGGACTTTTATCACAGCGAGGTGCTAAAAAACCAACAAAAATCGAACGACGGCTGCTTTTGCATTGAAGTGTAAGCGAAAATGATAAAGAAAACAATCACGTGAATGACGCACTGCATTAGCCAAGAAATATGAGTGGATCGAATGATTTATGGGGCGGTTCACGAATGCCCAGCAGACGATCATGAATGGGTTCTAGGAAGAGTAATCATTGAAATTCCATCCCATATGACTTACATTCTGTCTATGAGTACAGCCTAAAATATCTCGAAATAATTTCACAAGTGTGGCTGTTGTTTGCTTCCCAAAATGAAAAAAAACCCCACAATTGAGGTAAATGTCAATGAACTTGAGCGATTATTGATAACTTGCAAAAAAAAAATATTATAGTATAAATACACAATACTCGAATACTGGCTATGTAAGCAAATGTTATCAGTACGAAAAAAAATAAAAACAAAAATTAACCGACTCGAAAGCAGAGGGGGAAAAATTGAGATCCCCCTGGGATCCCTTATATAATATCAAATGGACTTCCTGGAAACCCAATAAAAATACCTAAACCCATTAAAAATGGAGTAAAATAAAGCAGATGAAAAGGGGGAACCGGTATCTGAATATGAATGAAAATGAAAATGAAGCATGATTTACGCATGTACCCATGCATGTGATTGTGCACGCTTCTATTTATTTACGTATGCTGGGATGTAAACAAAACGAAAAACGATCCGAAGATAAAAGCGCATTAATTGCAAAAACTCTGCAAAAAAAAACAGACAAGCCAGTGGAATTTCAGCAAAGACTGGGAGAAATGTGATGCCAGCACTATGACAAACATTTCGCACACACTAACCAAATACGCTTGAAACAAAAAGCAATGCAAATGGTAAGAAAAAAAGCACTTTGAATGACTGACGATTGCATAATAATAGCGAAAGACGACCGACAACAAAATATGGAAAGCCAAACACAAGCTCCACTTTATCTTCACTCTCACTCCATTTCACTGACTTGGCCATGAACTTGACCGTTTGCTCTGCGAAATGTGAATGAAATGGTTACTTGAAAGCCAGCAACAAGCATTGTGGGGAAACAAGTTCAGATCTCTAAAAAAAATTGAAACATAAACAACACAAAAACATTATGGAGCTAGAGGTTTGGATAAGACGATTAAACTGAGAAGTGCAAAGATTTATTGCCAACAAAAGTTTTGCTAGAAAAATGCAATAAAAGAAGGAGCTTTGCGAATTTAAATTATTTTACATCTTATCAAAGGGATTTCTTAAATCTGATTATTTCTTAACATCCTTATTTTAGATGAAAGCCCAGAAAAGTTAGTTAAAAAACAAAAACAAATTTGATTGGTAAAATTGACCTATACGGATAGTTACGTAACTATAAAAAATAGTTACGTCTATTTTGATTTTGCTTTGGGTGTGTGCCTTTGCTAATTCCCACCGGGAAAGTGAGAAGGTGGTTCTTTGTGTGTTGGAAATCCTGTTCCTTTTAGCAGAAAATGTTGGAAATCCCGTTTCTTTTAGCAGCGTAGGTGTAGGGAAAATGTAAATTCCTTTGGAAAACCACATAGAAACCTCCCGTCTATTTTGAAACCAGAGACGGAAGAAATGTAAGGGGTGAATGAGGTTTTGTCCCTTCCGCTTATATTGAGAAACCTAATGAAAATAACATATTTTCCAGTAGAACTTTCCCGCTGGGTTGTGTGTATTTGTTGTTGTGAAAGTAACTATTTAAAATGGGCAATTTTTGTGTTTGGTGACGGTTTGGTTAATTTGGTTGATTTGACCAAGTTTTTTTTTTGTGAATATTTAAGTTTTTTATTTAAAACTTACCTTCCACCCGGCACTGCTATTCGAATCGCCCTTGTCCTTAAAATATGGCACATTCTGGACCATCCACTCGTAAATCTGGCTCAGAGTCAGTCGTTTGTCGGTGGCCGATCCAATGGCATGCGTGATGAGATCCGCATAGGATAGATTTCCCCATGCATTGCGACGCGATGAGTTTTTCTTGGCTGCATTCGCATTTTGTATAGCCTGCTGTGAGTCTGTGTTTTTGGGATATTAAAGAAAATTAAACATGATTTTAATTGGGGGAGGAAAAGAAAAAGTGCACAGAGAAAAAATGATTCACTTTTATTTTTAATTTGAGTAAATTCCTTAGTCTTAATATTTAATTTAAATTGATCTTCAGTATAAATATTTTAAAAATGAAAATTTATGTGTAAATTAGGAGACTAATGAGTAGACATCGAATTTTGAGTAAAATCGTTTTTTTTTTCAAATCGAATTTCAAGCCACATTTTAATATATACAATTTTTTTCATAAAATCAAAATTAGATTTAAGCCCAAGTTAATTTCGGTTTTATGTAAAAAATATTTAAATAATTAAATGTGAATTTAAATCGTTATTAAAAAAAACGATTTTACATAAAATCCGATGTCCACTAATGAGATAGCAAAAATTCCAGTTTCTAATTATCCCTCTACATTGCTCGGGAATTCTATGACACATTTATGTATATAAATCATATACTCTTTGGGTGAGAGAGCCTACCTCCTGGGGCCAACTGCTGATTGCTGGCCTTTGTACTGTCCAACTCGTCGGCGGGCTCCACGAAGTTCTCGGGGCGCGGACAAGGCCATGTGTTGGATCTGGCTCGGGTCTGGGGCTCAAAGCCGACGTCCAGGGGCAGGTCGCCCCCCAGCTGGTCCATGGCCAGGCCGTTGTCTGTGTGGGTCAACGTGGGCCAGTCCTGCGCGAAGCCGTCCATCATGGGGTAGAGTAGGTCGTTGTGCAGTTGCAGCTTTGGGCTCTTTAAGCTCTCCTCGCCAGCCCAAAAAAGTATCGAGGCCAATTGGTAAGCTTCGCGATCAGTTGTGTTACCTAAAAAGCAAAATGGAAAATAATATGTATCAAAATATTTTTAAAAATTATAGAAATCATCTATTCTAAACAAATGTTATTATTTCTATTTTAATATTATGTTTAAAATATTTTATAAATATATCTAACTATTTTTTGATTAAGATTAACCTTGAATTCTAATTACAACCTATCTGTAGTACCTATTTTCCAGTAATTTTGTCAAGTCATCTCATCTCTGAAAATTCGAAATTACATTTTGATTGTTTTCGTGCTTCGAAATGTGGAAAACGATTTCCAAATGATCTTGGATCGTTCAACTAATTGACAATTCGATCTCGCAATTGACGATTAAATTAATGACGTGTTCGGAGAGAGCTGAGCTGCATTATGAATTGTCAAAAGATTTGCCTATCACTTTCCTTCAAAAAAGACATAAATTACACCAGTTTACAAAAAAAAATTGATGAAATACGCACTTCATGAAACCTTTATTTTCCGGTAAGGTACATCTTTCTGATTAAGAAAAGGGAACTTACAATTTTTTGTATGGTACCAATTTTTTTTTAAGTGTAAAAAACGTTTTTGACGCTTTTTTAATTTCTAACTCGATCTGTGATTAACCGATTGCGGCCTCGTGGCCGCATTTTACAGGTAATAGAATGCCCTCTAACTTTCTCATACACGGCATTGAGTTCCATTTATTAGTTTAGAAGCTACACTTTGTCAAAGTTGGAAAAGGTAGAAAAAATGCAAAAATGCTGGTATAAATGGCTTCGTTAAAAATATACGCCAAAAAACCGAAATTAGTTTTATAACTTGTACTTAAAGATACATCTTTAAGCCAACTAATAAGACCATCAACTCCAAAAACAACCAAGGTTTCGATTTTATATCGATTTTTTACGTTGGGGAAAACGGGTATTACAGCCCTGTTAGAGCCCTGTTGAGCCAGTTAACAGCTGTAAACGGCCAAAAAATCACCGTTTTCGGAAGCTTCAAAAATGCATATCAAATTAATTTGCTGGTGGATTGCAATGATCAATATCTTGTTTTCTTCGTCTAAGAACCTTCTACCAGAGAAAACTATAAAACTAATTTCGGTTTTTAGGCGTGTATTTTTAACGAAGCCATTTATACCAGCATTTTTGCATTTTTTCTACCTTTTTCAACTTTGACAAAGTGTAGCTTCTAAACTAATGAATGGAACTCAATGCCGTGTATAAGAAAGTTAGAGGGTATTCTATTACCTGTAAAATGAGTCTTCGATAGACGCAATCGGTTAATCACAGCTCGAGTTAGAAATTAAAAAAGCGTCAAAAACGTTTTTTACACTTAAAAAAAAATTGGTACCATACAAAAAATTCTAAGTGCCCTTTTCTTAATCAGAAAGATGTACCTTATCGGAAAATAAAGGTTTCATGAAGTGCGTATTTCATCAATTTTTTTTTGTAAACTGGTGTTATTGTTGATGTTCAGCTAGAGATTTCCGTTAGATCGTTAGAAAAATTATTCTGAGTTGTTCTTATAATTCGATTGTGCTTGATTTATTGTACACGGTTATATAGTTTCGAGTGCTTAAGCTGGCAAAAAAAAAACCTAACACTACAATCGAATCGAGCGATAGCATTATAAATTTATATAATTTCTGGAATTTTTCGTTGTTTATTTTTTTCATGGAAATCTAAACTCGAACAAATTTTGCCATAGCAAGTGTTGGAGAAACAGCTCTTAAATTGAAGTAAGAGAGCGTTATCAGCAGAGTCAAGGAAAAGAGAGGAAACCAAGACAGAGGCAATGGCGATACGATAATGTATGTAGGTTATGATCTTGTTCAAATGCCTCGCACACATTTTCCTTGCATTCCAATGCTCCAGATTTTTGTTATTATTGCTTAGGAATGGAAATCAATTTGTTTTAATAAAATCTATAAACGCCTTTATGACTAAATTTAGCACACGATTGAATGAGCAGCGAAATGATTTTCAATTAGCGCGGCGGCAACGAAAGTTATCAATTAGTTATGGTTTTAGTAATCAAAACACAGGTCTTTACTATGAAAACTGTGACCAATCCATGGGTAAATCCCTCTCTTTCTCTCGTTTATTTTATATGAGAATTAATCTGCTTGAATATAAAGGTCTATTGACTCTGTCTGGGAAGAAGGAACTGATAAGTCATTGAAGCTCAACGAGCATCGCACCAAGCAATTGTCTGAGCAATTTTAACCGAAAAATAGGAAAAGAACATAAAATAAAACTTATAAATCAACAAAAGAGACCGGAACTCATTTAGCTAAGAATATCGCGATAGCTACTTCAAGAATATATTGCATTCGCAATGTAAAAGGTCACTTGTTCACTTCAGGGACATATTTCAAATTATAACCTGATGATAACAAATGTCTGATGCAATTTTAAACTTTAAATAAACAGACAAATTATATATAAACCTAATCATATTTAGGCAAAGCACTTTAACCTTATAAATTGTTAAACTATTTTTACAAAGCACTTTAAACACAAATTTTCTGAGGAACTAAAAATGATTACAGAACAAGTGTATTAAAACCATTTTGTAAATACAAATTTGTATATTTTCTTAATTTTTTAAAAATATAGTCGCTTGGATAACTTGTTTTTCAAAAACTAGTAAGAAATAGTTTACAATTTCGAAATTTTAGCCGCAAGAGCGCAAAAGCTCACTTTTCCTCTCTTCGACTTGAAATTGTAAACAAATTGAAAAGTGTGCGTAGCGCGTAACTGAATTAAAATTCAACTCACCCATACGCAGAAACCACAGCGAGTATCTGTGTGTGGATCGTTCGAGGCAATTTTATTCAGCTTTTTATACAACTTTTATTTTTTCTGCTCGGCCAAAGAGAAAGAGGAAGATTGGGAGAGTGAGAGAAAAAAAAAGGGGTAAAGAAAGAGAATTCAACATCGACGGCGAAGAATTACCTTGAGAACACGGAAGTTCATTCATTCGCTACCTAAACACATTTGCCTACCTGAGAGCATTCCGAACGTCACCTCATTATTTCGTTCTGAGAAATTTTCAAAAACCGCTTATATGTATTTTTTGACGTTCCGCTGCTTTTATGTATTTAAATAACGAAATTATTTAGATAAGGTCGCGCGTCGTCGTTTGTCATTGCATAATATCTTCCTAGCGAAAGGTTTATGGCCGCAAATAATGGGAATGCGAATGCGAATGAGTCGCACACAAGTGCCCCCAGCAGAAACGAAAAAAAAAAATACCCCAAAGGCGGCAAAACAACTAAACGAAAC
This sequence comes from Drosophila prostipennis, assembly GCA_037075205.1. Taxonomy (NCBI): domain Eukaryota; kingdom Metazoa; phylum Arthropoda; class Insecta; order Diptera; family Drosophilidae; genus Drosophila; species Drosophila prostipennis. The sequence continues at coordinate 7,424 of JBAMCJ010007206.1, forward strand.
AGCCCAACCTGACCTAAGCCACTAGCAACAACAAAAATCAAAGCAAATATAATGGGGTTGTCAAAAAAGAAACCCAGAAATACACTCGCACAGTGCAGAGAAACTAGTAGTAACTTTAAGTCCAGAAATGATCGACTCAGATATTCTGTATATGCATATAATTTTAGGGAGAGGCATTTTGAGCTGCAGCAAAGTTCATTGATTCGGATTCGGGGTCACAATATCATCGCTTTCTCTTCGCTTCTCCTCCTTTCCTTAGTTTAAGCGTCTTTTATTTATACCTGTCCCCTTTATTTAAATAATTCACAAAATAAACCTTTATTCTTTAGTTTATATACTCACAAATGGCAGATCATAAATTATTCCGTTGACTATATTTTTAGAATTAATCTTTTTATTTATTATTATATCTCAGATCCCCTGAAATAAATTAAATTGTTAAAGATTATTTTTAAGTTCTACAACTACCAAGTATCAACTTAGTCTAGAGTGCGTTGCCTTTTAAAAATAGTTTAAAATTCTAATTGCCGCCTCTCATTGCCGGCTGCCAACTATTTTGAGTAAATGAGCATTTGTTATTTGCATTTTGCATTTTGCACTTAAATATAATCTATTTCTTACTTTCAACCAAGAGAAATTGCGTCGCAAAGTCGGCAGTAAAATATTTAATAATATGCAATAACATTTGATAATATTTCAACCACGTCATTATATGAAAATAACCAGGGGAAAAAAGCAAAACAAAAATACAAGAGCAATAGAAAAAGCATAGAAAATGTAAACAATAACAAGACAATTCGTCTCAGTTGGAAAAAGTGGGAATGGGGCCTAACTCAATCTATAGCCTGATGCGATTTCCTTTTGATCTGCTGCGTCACAGCTCACTATATATAAGTCGTTTGAGGGGTCGGATTAAAAGACAGGTTCTCCACAAACATATTCTTTATTACATCAGATTAGACGTAAAATTTGTTTGATTTTATATAGCCAGTGACGCATATTTGCGTAGGTGTTTTTCTTTGATCGGACGATATTAAACGGGAGATCAATGGAATACGACTGAAACTTGTTAGATTATGTTAATAAGATACCAGCGATGGGATCAGATAATATTCGAATGAAAATTCAAACATCGCAAAAGGCTTATTATCACAGCGAAATTTATAGGGTGATTCAGAATCGTGTTTGTTTGGCTCTTTTCTCAAAACTGGGCAAATAGCATAAATCAGCCTCAAAGAACCCGGCGTGGGATGTGGAAATTAGCTACGAAAATCATCTGTATATTTTCAAATATTACACAATGGTTTCAGGAAATTGGGGGAGCGTACCCGAAAAATTCCCACAGCATTCCACGTATTTCAATGTCACGAACAAGCAAACAGGCAAAATTTCCGCTCTAGGGTGAAATCTTCAGGTGGTCCACTTTTCTTTCAGGGGGTGTGACGATGGGACGCGCAACAAGTTGAGAAATTCTAAAACTATATATACGCCGATAAACGTGGGGGTCCTCAGAAAGATAGATATATGTATTTTTGGTCTATAATAATAGAGGCAAAAGTCAAGCGAAAGCGAGTGAAAAAAACAAAAAACCAAAAGCAAAAACAGATCTTTAAAAATAATAATAAAAAGCAAAACAAAGGCAAAGCAAACTAAATAAAGACGGCAATAAAAAGATATAATAAAAAATTAAGGCAGAATCAGTACGAAGAAAGAAGGGAAAGGAAAATGAAAACGAAATAAAGAAAGATCAACAGAGCGAACAAAACAAAAATAAACCAACACACTTGTTACGTAATGCCTTTCAATAGTTCGCTCTTCTACTTTCCTCATGTGTTCCGTTTGATTCTATATGCGTATCTGTGTTGTTTCCCACTTCTAGAGGGTGTACTGAAAAAAGTTCGGCTATCAGCTAGTGGCGCTCAGTGCCGCCCTAAAATAATCCTAGCTGAGGCTAACATTGAGCAGCTGTTCCGGAATCCGGATAGACTTGGCCTCGCAGATGAAATGATAAGCCCAGAATTCGCTGTTACAGGGGCGTAGAACTATTGTATTTCAAAGGATTGTATTTTATTTTTTAAATATAATATTTGAAAAATCCGTAATCCACACTAAAATATTTTTTTTAAATAGTTAAAAATTCTACATTTTAATAATACAAACTTATTTGAAATGAAAAAAATTTTAAATGTTCAAGGAACTTATAAAATATAAAGATGGTATCAATATAAGTTCTATAGGATAATATCTTATCACTGACATTATAAATGATAGTATACAACCTTTTATTATTATATTATTTTATTAAAAGTATCTGGTATATTCGTTTTCATTTATAGGCCTTTCCTTATAATGATTATTTTTCTTGTTAATGCTTAATATATTATTAAATGTTAACTGTGCCAAGTCATTATAGACCAAGCACCCTTCTGCCCATGTCCCTGGGAATTCTGGGCTTATCAGTTGGAGCAAAGCTCTAAAGATCACAGAGCCGGCCACAAAAGTGTCCGCCAGATGCTCTCTGTCCGCCGAAACCCTCGACTCCAGCGAAACCATGTGATTTTTTATGCATGCCCCTGAATCTCAGGTATAGGCTGGCTGTCCTCACCTCCCCGGATCTCCTGCCTCCTGTACCTGCCCCTCACACATGACCGGGTTCAGCAATGTGGAAGTAAAAGAGATCTACTCCCCAGCACAACCCGTCAAACAGGATTATAAAGCAAAGTAAGTCAATGCGAGAAAAAGCCCGATGCTCGGCCCAAAAAAAAAAAAGGAAAAAGAAAAAAAAACCGAAAACAGAGAAAATAAAAAGCAAGACTGACAGCTGGTCGGAGATATTCGTACAGAGAGCAACTGGTATGGTCTGCACCGATCTGGTCCGGTCTGCCCTGCCTAATGAGCCGACGTCGAGATGAAGACGACGACGACGACTACGACGACATCAATCCCAAAGCCCAAAGCCCAGGTTCGGTTCCAGGCCCATGATCTCAAGTACCTCGCGACCCCATAATGATCATAATGCCGATGATGACGATGACGAGGCCACATCGAACTCACTTGTCGGCCATTCCGGTGTGCCGGGGTCTCTGAGTGTGTGCTTTGTCACCCTCCATAAAACCGAACGACCTTTGGTTCGAAAGTGAATTATACTCCAGCAATTTCAACTTCGTCATGGACTAACCTGCTGATAAAGCACTTCAACGTGAGAGCGGCGTGTTCGGCTTGTTGAGGGGACCTCTTTTTGTTCTTCTGGTTAAAAACTGTGCTTAATATGGCACCCCTTTTATGGCGTCAGATTAAGTAGTAAGCTAACCGTATTTAACCAAACACATTGTAAGCCTTAAAAATTACACCGATTTAAAAATCTAAGCTTATACTGTGTTGAGCCTACTAAGTACCGGTTAAGTACAGGTTAATTTAACAAAGGTCGTATATAAAGCCAATCATTGGAACCTTTAAGCTATTGAGTTATGGAATCATTAAACAAGTTAATAAATTGTTTTTCATGTCATGATTAAGCTGCGATTAGTTAAATAAGGTTGTTACGAAATAAGGATTTTTTCTTATATTAAGAATTCTGTTAAAATTGGATATATAAAATAATACAAACATATTTGAAAATATATTCAAGCCAAAAAAAGAAATATATTGAAAATTATAAAAAATTAATTTAAATTTTCTTTTTTTTCTTTTACTTCACTTTAAACATTTTCACTCTTAAAAATCAACCAGTGAACTCTCCTTAATACTCCATAATTCCCTTTGGACACTTTGGGCTGTCGCTTTTCCCCGAGTGCGTTCTTATCACACAAATGAAGAGATAAAGGAGCGATAAAGAGCTGAAGCGAAAGCAATGCACATCACATTTATGCATTCCCCACCAGAACAACTGTTGCCATGTGGGCTCTTCCCCTCCAATTCACTGGCCACTGTCTCTATCCATCCAAGTACATATCTCTTTCTCGTTGTTGGCGGGAAGCTTATCGCAACGCTCTCCAAGTCCCCAGACCTACAAGTAAAAACCCCACCCCCACCGTAACCCCTTGACAATGCCAAGCATAAACCTTGGACAACAAATCTTTTTTTGCGACACTTTCAATCTGCGCTCTTTTTCACATTATTCGTATTCAGCTTTACTATTTGGCGATTTTACCATTTTGTTGAGTAAATCTATGATGGGTAAGAAATGGTAAGAAATATAGTCCCAAAAATATTTAGTAATCTCTTAAATATTTTTCTTTGGAATTTTAAATGGAATGCAGTGCTTTTCCCTACTACTTTGCATGATTTTCCTATTACTTTTGCATTAGGAAAATGCACAAGGAGCCGTCAGTCATTGCTTTCTGGTTTTTTCTACGCTGTTAATATTTAATAATTTATTAAGTCAATTATCGCGGAAGCTTATTCAAATAAAAGCTTATTGAAAGTGCAGTTATCTGGCGGCACGTGGATCTGCGAGAGAATCACGCGCTACTAGAGCGACCCAGAGAAATATATGTGTGCATTGTATTTCTCTATGTAGAAAAGGAGAGGCCCGACCAGGCAATGTGCAATAGTTCAGAATGCAGCGAATTCGAATGCAAATGAACGCTAAAGCCCCCCGTGCCATGTTTATAGAATTCATTTCAATAATTAAAGAGCAAACGATTCGATTCGAATCCATGCATTCGATTTGATACGATGGAGAAGTCACCCAAGAACGTAGAGCCCCCAAACGGCGATCTTCGATTGACAGCTGAGACAACTGACGCATGGAAAACTTCGATGCGATCATCTGACTTCATCATCCGCAATGCAAACGCAATCTATTTGCATTTCTAACGTTTTGGGGTCAACGGGAAAATAAAAGTAAATTTGTTTATTAGGAAAGGAACTGAAATAATGATCCATACAATAGCCCGTTTAGCATAAGATTTGATATTGGACAGCAACAAATGATATACATTTAAAAATAAAAGTAAAACTTTTAAAAAATTGCTTAGGATCTATTGAACTTACTAAAAAAATTTTAAAATAAATTAAGAAATTACAACAAAAAAAATCTTCAATCTTAGAAATCCGTAAAATCTATTCCATGTTACACACAAACAAATTAACTCTTTCATTTGTAAGTAATCATTCTGTAACTATTCACTGCTCATTATTACTAGTACCTATTATTTTCCTGTACTACAGCCTCTCCTCTATAAGATAACTCCCTTTATTAATTATTTCCCGGTTTCTCCGCTCCAATTACAGTCTTTCGACAAACTTTTGCACACTTTCTTGTTATCACCTGGCACGTTCCACCAATGTGGCCAGCAAACACTCAAGATATGATAAAAGCCACAATCTCGCACGAATATAGTTACAATAGGCATATGAATACATATATACTTTTTGGGCCATCAGCTGCTGTACCTTGGCACATTGCGGTTAGATAAAAGCCTTATCTGAAAGCCGGGGAGAAAAGTCTTTTTTGGACAGCCTAACCGAGTGCCGAATCAACCCATTTATGAAAATTAAACCTAATCACATTTCAATGTCAATACTGATGTCAAAAAATAAAGTTGAAAATTATTTTAGAATATTATATGTAGATATAGTCAAGTGTGCGGAGGTGCGTATATAAATCGCGGGCAGTATAGCAACAAAATCGGCCTTCATTAGTCCAATACGAAAATCGGGGGAGCAAACACAGAAAGAAATGAGCTGCGGACTCTACTATACAAACGACACACGCTTCAACTTCTGCTATCAGTGTGGCGCTGGGGTTCTATTTTTAGAGCCATTATCAGCGGTGCTCTAATTAAGATCTCCCCAGCCCACTCTCGAACCAAGTAACACACCAAAACGGACTAATCAAAGCCCACACGAACCGAAAGATCATCTATTGGAAGCACTGGAGCGCGGAACGTGACCGAGCTTTATGGTTCTGGCGTTTTGATCTTGAAAGTGAAACGATTGTAAATAACTGGGACACTAAGGACTCGGTTTTCTAATCAGCTTTATATAAAACTCGAATTTCGATTAGATTTTGATAAGGCTAGCAAAATGTTAATTTTACTTTAAAATTTTCAAAATTTTTATACCCGTTACTCGTAGAGTAAAAGGGTATATTGTATTCGTGCAAAAGTATGTAACAGCTAGAAGGAAGCGTTTCCGACCCCATAAAGTATATATATTCTTGATCAGGATCACTAGCCGAGTCGATCTAGCCATGTCTGTCTGTCCGTCTGTCCGTCTGTCCGTCTGTCTGTCCGTCTGTATGAACGCTGAGATCTCGAAAACTATAAAAGCTAGAGGATTGGTATTTGGCATGAAGATTCTTGGAGCTCCTACGCAGCGCAAGTTTATTTCAAAAAGGTGCCACGCCCCCTCTAACGCCCACAATGGCTTATATACGATTTTAAAAATTTAAATATTTCGGAAAAGTAAAAATGCAGTTTTGTTGTGTTTATCAATACCTATCGAAATGTAGAAGAAATTTTTTAAATCGGACCATTCGTTAAAAAGTTATTGCTGATCAAAGTTCATATCTCCATCTCCATCGCACTCCCTTTAGCCGAGTGACGGGTATTAGATAGTCGGGACACCAACCCGACTATAGCGTTCTCTCTTGTTTAAATATGAAAAACATAACTAATTAAGATTTGATAAGGCTAGAAAATGTTAATTTTACTTTAAAATGTTCAACAATTTTTAAATATGAAAAACATAACTAATTAATAGGCACCTAACATTTTTACTTTGCTGTTTTATAGCAAACAAAACACAATAATTTAAAGACTATTAACATTTTTACGAACATTCTTTAATACCTCGTAATCTAAGTTTTATTTTAATGGCGTTATAGTATTGCGTTTTTAAATTTTATTTATATAAAAAACATTTTAATTTTTAATCCAACAGGGGGTATAAATATAAAAATTGAACCATAAAAAAACACAATCAAATTTCCTAAGAATCTGTATAAAATCTAGAGATTTGAAACTAAGAGTTCTAGGGATCCAGTTAAAAAGCAGGAAAAGCCTAACGACAGTTTTTAATTATTTAAGTAAATCTATTTGAGATCGTTATTAATATTTACCCGCCAAAAGTTTGCAATGGAAAATCGCTGGCTAAATCGCTGCTCCTTGTTGACTGCGATTTAAAAATTTGTTGATTTTGCAGGTGGATTTGTTGATCGCCGACTTTGTTGTTATTATTGCTGTTAACTGGCACTGTTTTTGCTTTGCTTTCCTTGTTATTTTGCACTTTTTATGGACTTGTTTGGTTTATGGGTAGTATATAGGTGTGTATTTGTGTTGTTGTTGTTTTGAGCAAAACTTGTGCGGGTTTCTTGATTTTTAGTGGTTATTTAAATATATTTTTTAGATTTTTGTGCTGGCATAATTTCTTGCTCACACACACACACACAAACACTGATCAACTGGGAGGGATTACAAAATCGGTTTTTGCTTAAGCTAAAGACGAATGTAGAAAATGGTAAATTAGAATATATATAACAACAATAAAAATAAACAAATAAAAAGAGCGCGAAGAGAGCGGCGCGATTGAAGAGAGTCCGATCGGTGCAACTGTGTGTGTGTGAGTGCCAAAGAGAGAGCGAAACCGCGCGATCACGTCACGTCATCAATTCATGCCAATTGGACGCACACACAACACTTAATTGGAATTCGTATGAGAATTCAATGAAAACCGAGCGGCGCAGTCGAAAAGTTGTTTAAAGTTCAAATGGGTAAAAAATTTTAATATAAACACGTTTCGGAGCTTACTCCAATTCGCTTTTTTCGGCCAGTAGTGTGCGTAACGTATTTTAAATGGTATATATGTGGCGTACATATATATTTGTATGTACAACGTGACTGCGACGAAGATCATCCAAGCATCGCTATATAAAACGCTTTGGAGCTTTTCTCTTATTTTATATATTGAATATAAAAACGGGCGAACGCGTTCTTTCTACGTTTTAGTTTTGAGTTCCGCACATTCACATGTTTTGATATTGAAACGATTTCTTTTCCACTTTTTTGGTAGGTTTGCGATTTAGAATTAACGTTTTTGGGTGTAACGTTTCTTGGGTTCTAGAAGATCACTGGGTTTTTTTTTTGGTTTCTCTTCATTGCTTTGGGGCTGAAAAGGAAAACGATGGACGACCTCGTGGCTTTTAACCGCAAGCGAAAAAACACAGACTACTCGTTAACTGCTTTCTAGTTGGATGCGAACTGACAACTGAAACTGATTCGCCATCGCCTTCGTAAAAGTGTTCGTTTCGTTTCAAAAATGTGTGTGTGTGCTGAGAGGGGGTGTCCGTGTGTGTGTGTGTGCTGAGTGCCAAAGCAGCCCCAAAATGAAAGAGCTTGCTCTTGGATTCCACTTGGGATCCACTCCGCTCGGGTAAAAAAGACCGCCTCAACTTTGCCGCTCACTAAACGTATTTTTTTATGTTTGTGGCGCGTTACACTCACACACTCTCACACAGTTGGGGACAAAAAATTAGTGGGGTATGCTAAATCAAAATCGTTTATTTAAGTTCAATATAAAAACTTTTTATTAAAAAGCACTGCTAAATAAATTTCGGAAAATGAATTTCATTGCTTGTATAAAGATAGTATTGTATCTAAAAGATATTTTTGTATCTGCCAGATACTTCTAGTTTTTAGAAAAAAGTCTTCTTTTTAAGGCAACCTATTTTATTCCAAATGGTAGTTAATTTGTATTAAATGAAAAAATTCTTCGTCATGTTTCTAAAGTTAAAATGTAATTCACTTACTTTAAAATAAGTTATTATGATACATATGTACATACACTACTGGTCAAAAGAATAAGTACACACGTTACACCCTCACTTGCTAAGAGATATCTCTATAGTTATTGAGGCCAGACCTCCCAAACCTTTTTATTTGGAAAGGTTATTCTGTTCTGCAATATTTAAATAAATATAATATTTAAACGACTAAAAAAATGAGATATGTTTCATTAAGATCGGTCAACAAATTATTAAATGGCTGTTGACGATGTGCACGATAACAAAACTGCTATATCGTTAAAAACGAATTTCATACAAACTTGTATGGACGGGCAATTTGTATTTATGTATAGATATCTAGCGTTGTGCGATTCATGTAGTACGGTTTAAGTTGTTTACCGATCTTAATGAAACATATCTCATTTTTTTAGTCGTTTTATCTACTATCAAAATAAAAATAAAAAAATTAAGAATTTAAAATGTAACTATTTTTTTTAAAATTAAAACCGCATGTAACTTTGGTTTTTTCTTATTTATTTCCCCTTTTTCCTTATTTTTTACGGTGTAAGTACTCATTTTTTTCCAAATCGATTTTATTTATTCAGAGTAGTATTTTTAAGGAAATTTTAGGGAATCACAAGCCATACTTAAGTGTTAAGTGTTCCTTTTAAGCTGCAAATCAGATTTTAGCATGGTTGAAATAACCAAATCCAGGCTTGGAAACTTTTTGGATCGTCCAATTGGCCCAGACTTCTTATAAACATGATCCTAACTTAAGATAAAATACTAACCGTAGCCCCATTCTAGATTTAATATTTTAAAATTTATAAGTAACACAAGTGTACTTATTATTTTGACCACACCAAAACCGACCTATCGCACAAATGTAGGGCTAACATGGATTAGACAGGTTTTACTGTATCCATTGTTTATTTAAATATTGCAGAACAGAATAACCTTTCCAAATAAAAAGGTTTGGGAGGTCTGGCCTCAATAACTATAGAGATATCTCTTAGCAAGTGAGGGTGTAACGTGTGTACTTATTCTTTTGACCAGTAGTGTACATACATAAATGAAATACTTAGGGACACTGCAGTGAAACATCAAAAGCATCATAATTCTCAGGAAATTATTCTTTGAATAAAAATGTAGATAGTTATTTCATAAAGTAACTACAAATTTACAGTTTATTTCACGCAAATCTGAACATTTTTTGTACGATTTCTACTGTCTTGGCCGCAACTGTGCCCGCTCAATATCAATAAATAAAAGCCATAGTTTACCTATTTTATACATTTGGAATTTAAATTGTTTCTTTTCATTTCGGTCGTGCTGCTCTGAACTCGAAATTCTGTGAGATGGGGAAGAAATGGGGGCGGCGAGCGGGCAGGCCGGGTGGCGGTTGGGCGTTTTGGGTGGGGTAGGGTGGTCGGGCGGCATTGCTGATAAGGCAGCTGTTATCTCGCGATTGCCCGCTCTCTTTCTCTCGCTCTCTCCCTCTGTCCAAGTTACTCCCTCTCTCTCTCTTACGTTCATTGTCTCGTGATGTGATGGAAAATTTCCCGAAATTGCATTCTACTGATAATGCCAGCAATGCACATTTGTGCATATGGAATATGGATTCAAAAATGCTCCTCATCTCTGGTAGTATGCGAGCTTTTTGGGAGCATGTATTTTATTACCAAAGTCCCCGCGCCCCCAACCACAAAAATAAACCCCTCCCGGTACCAGTTTTATTTTCTCTGTTTTCGCCTAGACCCGATATCTGTATATATTCATATGTACATACGTTCACGTCCATGCGAGTGTGTATCGGTGTTTTTTTAATGTGCCTGCCACATAAATTCCGCAACATTACACGGCTAATGAAGTCTAGACGCTAAGGCCGGGGACCAACAGTTTATGGATCGTCCAAACTTAAAGCCCGATCGGATCGTTTCGAAGGCGGGGATTAGAAACGATGCCCCATTGGGGGAAATTATGGGAACTTAAACTGCGTTTCTGCGAGTCTAGGATCTTGAAAAAATATGAATCATCAAAAAATTGGGTCTTCAATGTTTTTTTATTCCTTTACCAACTATTATATTTTTGTAAATTATTTTATATAATTTCTAACTAAAATTCTTGTTAAATTTCAATTTAAATTAAGTTTATATTTAACAGTTAAGAGGAATATCTTTAATAGCTTCGACTAATTTTTTCCGTACTTGTTTTTAGAACTTTATTTAATAATCTTTCAAGTCTAAATGTATCCAAAGTCCCGAGAAATGACAATAAGAATTGTGTTTGTGTATAAAAGGATTTTGGAATGCGAGAATAACAAGAAGATAAGACCGGCAATAGTTATATTTTACAATGTTATGAAGATGGCTTAAGAATGATAAGTAACACGTTGGTATAGGTAAGTTCCATCTGGAACTGGGTTATAAATCATTTCTCCTAAAGAACTGTGTAAATTATGTGTTAACTGCAGTATCAATAAAATTGTAATGCTCAACACTAATTTATTCGAGTGAATGATCAGATAAAAGCCTATTAGAACCACTCGATCAGTGTCTCAATAGGCCGCCCACTCCCCAGAAATTCAATCGACATTACAACATCGCCAGCCAATACTTGACCATAATTGCGAGTGCCAAAACGAAAAAAAAAGAAAATTGGAAGCAAAAAAACTTGGTTTATATTGTATAGAAGCATTTCATTTGCGTTGGCGCGTGGCGAATGGTAAACTGTCGTCGCCGTCTCGGTCTCCATCTCGTAATCACATCCAAATTTGACAAACTGGACACGCAAGGCACTAACTCAGGTTTCAAACTGCGCGCCAAATTTCTATAGGAGCTTTGGGGCGCCAGAGTGACAAAAATGGAGGAGATTTGGATATTTGGATACTAGAGTTTCAACGATGACATGAAGTCAAAAAGCTTTGCAAAATTCTTAAAATTAGAACATTTTGATAAAGTAAAATTTTTTAATATTAATTTATATTTTATTTTATTTCTAGCTTTATTTTATTTTATTTTGATTTGAGGTATTTAGGTAAGCCAGAAATATTTAGAAAATTTATTTTTTTAAAAAACTTTTTTCGCAAAAATTAGGCAAAAAGTTTTTAAAATTATTCCTCGAACAAACATCGTATTTTAAATGTATTATTTATGGAATTTTTATTTATTACCTAAAAACAGTTACATTTATCTGAAGAGCACTTAAAAAGTGTGAACAATTCATAAATACCACCCTTGTCTAAGGCATAAGAAGCTAAACCGATCCGAAGTAAAACAAGAGAGAACGCTATAGTCGGGTTGGTGTCCCGACTATCTAATACCCGTCACTCAGCTAAAGGGAGTGCGAACGCTGTAGTCTGGTTGGTGTCCCGACTATTTAATAAAAGTAACTCAGCTAAAGGGAGTGCGAGGGATATCAAAACTTTGATCAGGCATAAGTTTTAAACGAATGGTCCGATTTAAAAAATTTCTTTTACATTTCGATAGGTATTTCTAAACACATCAAAACTGCATTTTTACTTTTCCGAAATATTTAAATTTTTAAAATCGTTTATAAGCTATTGTGGGCGTTAGAGGGGGCGTGGCACCTTCTGGAAACAAACTTGCGCTGCGTAGGAACTCCAAGAATCTTCATGCCAAATACCATAGCTCTAGCTTTTATAGTTTCCGAGATCTCAGCGTTCATACAGACGGACAGACAGACGGACAGACGGACAGACGGACAGACAGACATGGCTAGATCGACTCGGCTAGTGATCCTGATCAAGAATATATATACTTTATAGGGTCGGAAACGCTTCCTTCTACCTGTTACATACTTTTGCACGAATACAATATACCCTTTTACTCTACGAGTAACGGGTATAATCAAGCGGTCCAAATCGAGTCAATACGATCCGAGTGGCTCTACTCACGCTTGGCCTTCAAAAAATTATAATTTCTGTTTTAATGCCTCGACTGTGTTGGCATGCGGTTGCTCGACCGAAGGGGTTTTTGGCGGGGGTGGTATATTATAGCGGTGGCTGGTCTCAAACTTGGGCTCCATTTGACTCGCCCGATGTTTGTTTACCAGACAGACTTAGGAAATTTGTGTGTGTTTCATATGGAAATTTGAATATTGTTACTAACAATTTGTTAACTTAAGAATTTATAGAGAGCACTCCAAGTGTGAGATGGTGCGAGGGAGTACGAAGCACGATTGTTTTCCTAACTTGTTTGCAACGATAATAGAAATGGAGATTCCTAATTGATTTGAAAATGGTTTATGCGATAGGGAAAACCAGAAAAATATAGAATGAAAATAAAATAATTCAGAGTGTTCTTCTCGATAAGAAGAATGAATCAGAATCAGAAAAAAATAATGATGTTGTGTTATACTTTTTAAACTTGGTCTCATAAGATCCTAAAAAATTAAATGCTAGAATTGTGCCACCTCACATTCCTAGATATTTCGCCAACCCCTTTCTTTATCACCATATCGTATCACCTACTATTAAAGCATTTCGAAATGGTGACTTAATACTGGAAACTTCCCAATAATCGCTTGATCAACTGTGGCCGAAACGGTATTTGTGCGCTGTGCTAGTGCCTTCGGGTGAAACAAGATTTTGTGACGTTGGTGTCGCTGTCGAAGTAGCATGTTGATGTTGATGGGCGCTATCAAGACTCTCCACCAACACACTGGCAGGCGGAATTATGCTTATATGAGCATGTGTTTGTCAAAAGCGAGCCCCCTAATGTGGCCACATGGAATTCTCCGGCAGAGGCGTAGTCAGGATTTAAGAGGGGATTAAATCTTCAAGTCCCCATAACATATATTTATAATATTAATATTTCTGTAAGAATATATTTTTGTAACTTAAAAGTTTTAATTATAAGGAAAACCTTTATAGAAAAGGTGGTAAAAAATATTTTAAAGATTTAGAAAAAACCTTATTCGTAATTCTCAGTTTGGCAAAAGGAAGTAGAACCCCCTTTGTCGGCGCTCCTGCTTTGAACAGACACTTTGGCCAGCGAAGCGAAGGCTCTCTGGATGTCGTAGTACTGGACCCATTTCCAATAACTGTACCGGTTCGGCTTCCCTCCCCCGGTAGCGTGTGGCATTTAAAATGCAAAAATATCGCTTAAGCGTTATCTCTAATTTATTGAGATTAAGGCAAACTGATTAATTTAACGACGTAATTGATGCAGCCGCAAAAGCGCACGACATTCGAGGTGGGGGAACTGACGCAACACAGATACACACCCATACAGCGATACCTGCCCACAGCCCTCTTTTCTGATCTGTTCAGCGATCTGTTTGGAGAATTCCTGATAGAAGTGCGACTTAGATTGACGGAAACTGAATCAATTGCACGGGAAAAAATTAGGTATATATCTAAAAGATATTTAAATTTTTTGTATGTTTTCCATTTTTTTTATATTTTATTGACATAAATAAAAATAATATAGATATTTAAAAAAAATATAAATTTGTAAATATTATTGTATTTCTATTTTCTAGTATAGTATTTCAAGAAAAATCTGAGTGATCATCATATCATGTACCTTTTTTTCCGTGAGAATGTGTTAATGGCAAGAGGGCGGAATCGGTGGCAAAAAGAAAGGGGGCGGGGCGGGGCGGTGCCGTATGTAAATATGCAAATATGTTGGCGAGCGCGCGAGAGAGCGGCGCACATGTAAATGCGATGGAGCACTTCCTGAAGCCAGATACCAGATACAAGATACAATATCTGAGAGATACAATATCTGTGAGATACGAATGCGATCCACACTCGCTTGGCATCCACATCCACACCACGTGGTCCCTCAAGTTCAGAAGAACGGAACGAAACGGAACGTAGCGAATCACATAGACAAGGCGTAGAGCGGAATAAATAGGCAAAAAAGCACAAACGCCAAGGAAACAAATAAAGAGCGGGGCGCATAAATAAACCAGGGATGACCGCAAAAAGAGCAAATACACTGAACAAACACTTAATAAGAGATCATGGTAATACTATACATTAGCGGGCTCACCCCCGAAATTCGCGAAAAAATTATCCTCGATGGACCGCGATTTCTTAAGAATTTACGTGCAAAAAGAACTTGGCGGTCGGCCATGGTTCTCTTGTAATTGAATTTTAAAGTTCCTGGGTTTGCTATAAAAAACAAGGGTGCTTTTCTCATACTTGCTATAAAAATCGAGTTGTCTGCCCCCAATATTCAAATTTTTATCAAAAAATTTTGTTTATTGATTCATATTGTTCAACATGACGTGCCAGTCTTGCTCTGTAACGTTTGGAGAGTTTCTCGGTATGGATGAGAAATTCCGCTCATCAAAAGAAATTATAAAGATCGTTCCTAACTAACAGCTGAGCTTGTTTATCGAAGCGTGGCGGAAATGTATATGCGAAATTTTATGATGTATGTTAAATTTGAAATGAAAGCATCGTGCAAGTACAAATTAAAAAAAAAAATGGAACGAGTCACAAGTAAAATTTGGCATGAAATTAAAAAAAAATCGCGGCGATTTTTTTTTAATTTCATGCCAAATTTTACTTGTGACTCGTTCCATTTTTTTTTTTAATTTGTACTTGCACGATGCTTTCATTTCAAATTTAACATACATCATAAAATTTCGCATATATATTTTTAGGACACCTTCGACAACAACTCAGCTGTTAATTAGGAGACTCTTTGTTATATTCGGATCTGAAGCGTGGACTAGGCCTAACGGGGACACCACTATAAAAAAACGCGCCTGGAACTTTACCTCAATGGTGGTGCGGAAAAGTGTTCATTGAAACTATTTAAATAAATATAAAGATACAAATTGTTTGAGGTTTAATTAATGCATTAAAATGGTGGGGGACCTTGGATGGATGTGATCGTTCCTGGCCGTCACTAAAATCTCAATCATGTCCTTTATAGTCCACGCTCCACTCATAACATGATTATTTGCATAAGTTTTTTCATTAGACAAAAAATACAATTAAAAAAATGTGACAAAAGTCTACACTTTTTTTATAGGAACTCATTTAAGCAATTAAATAATTTTATAGGAACTCATTTGAACAATTAATTAATTTTATAGGAACTCATTAAAACTTAATTACTTTGATTGAAAATATGAGAAAAGCACCCTTGTTTTTTATAGCAAACCCGAGAACTTTGAAATTTAATTACAAGAGAACCATGGCCGACCGCCAAGTTCTTTTTGCACGTAAATTCTTAAGAAATCGCGGTCCATCGAGGATAATTTTTTCGCGAATTTTGGGGGTGAGCCCGCTAATGTATAGTATTACCCCAATTTTTGATTATGGATAGTTTTTAAGCAACAAAAAATATATTCACAGTTTTGATTTAATTTAAAAAAAAAAATAAAAGAATTCTAAACAACTACCATGATAAATAACACATAAACTGGTGAATTAATTTATAAATAAATTTGAGATAAGCACCTTTCATTTGTGTTAATTCAGAATTTATCTCAAATTTTCTATATTTTTCCCCGGATGAAACCAGTTTACAATATCTAGTGTATCACATGAGAAGAATTGACGGATAAAACCACACTTGGTGCGCGAAAATACTCTCGAAAGCGTCGGCAGGGGCAGAAAACCAGTTAGAAAGAGGCGGGAAAGCAGAGCCATTGAAAAGCGGAAACAAATGCCAAACACAAATCAAAAGTAAAAGCAGGTACTAAAAACTCGCGGGGTTTATGTAACACAGAACGGGTGACATGTCAATGACGCCTTCGGTGACTCATAACGAACCCGCGGGCGTTATGACACACTCAAAGAGTGTCATAACGCCCGCGGGCCTTATGACACACTCAAAAGTGTCATAACGCCCGCAGGCGCTATGTCATTTTTTTGAGGGCCTTATGACACCCAGGAAAGTGTCATAACGCCCTCAGGGAAAATATATTTAACTATTATTTATATAAGTAAAGAAGTCATATTCAGCTTGAACGCGCGCATTAAAGAAAAATTGCGGCTTGCACCTTTATTCAAACAAAATTTTGTCTGCGCCCTATTTAACATTTTATTGAAATTCTTGTATATGCGAGTAACATAAAGAGTAAATAATATAATAATGAATGTTTGCCTGCGCCCTATTTAACATTTTATTGAAATTCATATAAATGCGAGTTACATGGAGTATTATAGAATAATGTAGCAATGAGAAATAAGCTTGGAGTTAAATGTGTAAATTAGATTAAAGCGCCGCTGGCAAAAATTTTTTTTAAAAAAAATCGCGCGATTTTTTTTAAAAAAAATTTTTGTCTGCGGTCCATTTAACAATTTATTGAAAAACTTGTAAATGATTTTCAACTATTTGTCTGCAGTATGGGCAGAGCAATAGAAGAGTTTTTTGAACGCTTTTCCAGATTTTTGAAGCACTCAAAGCATATTTTGAAGTGCCTACATGGTAGAAAAACTACGTCCCGCGGCCTATCAACGCAAATAATACATTTTAGAACGTCAGCCATTTGGCTGAACTGCAAAGTATTTTCCACATCTTCATCTTCCGAATCAGAACCGGAACATACCTCCTGAAAAGTGGTTTCCCACTTAAGAAGCTCATTTTTTGGATTTATCAAACAGTTAAAAAATTCGTTAATGTTTGACGCGTCTAAATCCCTAATAAGTTCATTTATACGGTTGTCTTTCATTCTAAGCTTTTTGCGTCTAATGTTAAACGCTGTTAAGTCTCCATCAAGGACATTGGACAGTATTACGGACGTAGCATAGTCTTCGTAGCAAATATAACGCGAACTTTTATTTGCCGCCGAACATTTAATTTTAAACAATTGTTGCTGCGTTGTAAGAAGCAATAGCTTAGAATTTTTGCGAAAGCCAGCAACAATTTTGTATTCGAAAGGTTCCACAGCCTCCATATCGCGTCCACGTTGTTTAAAGATCAGTGATTAACTGACTAAAATATGAAAAAGCTTAAGAGGTATCATAATAAACGGTACTTCTCTTCTCGCTAATCTCATTGATTCTGAATGCGCTTTACAACATAACAAATAGTAATTCTCTTATCGGTATTCTCATTAACTCAAAAAGCATTTTAAAATTTTTTTGAAGTTGCGGGCGTTATGACACTTTTAAAAGTGTCATAACGCCCGCGGGCACTATGTCATTTTTTGAAAGGGCGTTATGACACTCGTAAAAGTGTCATAAGGCCCACGGGCCTTATGACACTTTTTAGTGTGTCATAGCGCCCGCGGGCGCTATGACACCGGGCGTTATGACACGCACCCAAACAGAACCGAGTGAAGATTTAGGGGGCGGCGATGGGTGGGTTTTAAAAAGAACTTCAAGAGCCGAACAGCTTGTAGAAGAATCGCTCGAGAATAGCGATCGAGTGGAGCAAAAACCGAAAATCGGCGAAATTTACAGACGAAAGCGGAACCAGAGCAAATTTTTGTAGCAGAAGTAGAAAAACGAAAACAGAATTAAAAACCTAACCTTACCTAATGTGGGCTATAAAAGCCACCAATACACAAGTAGAACGCCCCCCGCCCCCAAAACACACACTCACACGTTCTCCCCCGCACACACAGTGCCCCATTCACACATATGTACGCAATCGTCGAAAAACGTGGTGCGCTATTGCGTCGTTCACAAATTCTTACAATAAAAATAAAAGAAAAAACAACAACAAAAAACTAGAAAATAAGATTATAATAAAAAACTTTAGCAGCGAAAAGAACGTGCGACCGCGTGTCGAAAAGAAGAAAATCATATAAAAGTTTGAGCTTTGGTGAGGCCTTTTTATTTTATTTATTTTTTCAGTTTTGGAAAATTAAGAGTGTAACGAAAGAGAAGACTCACCTGCCTGAAAAAAGAGTCTAGGGGGCGGATATAGAAAGAGAAAAATGTTTTGCGGCTCTGCTTTGACGCTCAGTTAGTTGGTCTACAATTTTATACCTTCTCACTTTACTAAGTAGCTTACTAAATAATAAAAAACTAATTTGGTTGTATCTTGAAGATACAATGTAAAAGAAATACTTGTTTTTGAATAATCGATCAGTTGTTTAAATCTTAATTTAATATTTCAATATTAAGATACTACGTGTTTTTGTTTTTATTAGGTAAGTAAACTTTATTTTACCAAAAACTAAAACAGGATAATTTGTGCAAGGTTTCAACAGTGTTTGATCTCTGTTCAAAACGACTAAACTAATTTTTTCAAAAATCTTGACTTTTTCAAAAATTAAATACATAAAATAGATATATTATATATTTATTTTTTTATGTTATTTTAAGAAATGATTTTAAGTGACCTGTATTCATAATATAACCACCTAATTACATTTTTTTTTTAAATTAATCTTTTTTGCTGATCTTCGATAAAATCCACTTGTTTCTCCCTTTGAAACCACCCCTTACACTCAATCCAACGTCTCTTTATTCTAGTTCTCATCCTTGGCCACTTGTTGAATTTAAATCCACCAGGACTTAATATCCACAAATGCTCTCTCAATCTCTCTCACACACACACCAATGCACCCTTCTCTCTTCCCTTCGTGAACAAACCTTCTCTCCTCTCGTCCTTCGTCTTCGTTAAACGACAAACTTTTCCGACTTCGGCTTTTCTTGACTTTTCTTTTGGGTTTGCTTACCCAACCCCCGATTCAAACACTTGCTATCCTGCTCACTCGCCCTGCGGCAGAAAGGGATGGCACTCGTGGAAGGACTCGTCTTCGGCAGGTGATGGTAAAACGCTTTTCCTCTGACACACTTATTTTTCGCAGGAGAAGAAACGGAATTCGATTCCCCGATGCAACGTTAACGCTTCTGGTTAATGTGAAATGTGCTCCCCGCCCACCGAAAAGAGGAAACCAGTGGGTGTGGCCGTTGGATAACAGGACAATCGGATTCTGCGCAGGATATGCTCGGTTCCAATAGGTCGTCAGCCAGTTGGGTTAGTTGGTCGCTTAATTGCCGACTGGCTGGGGATCTCAGGACGAGCCTCCTGGTTGGATGGTAGCCTAGTTCAGAGAACCCATTCCTGACCCCCCGGAAAAACCCCCGTCCCCCTTCCCCCTCCCCCCGGAAACCTCGTCGTCCCTTTCGGCTGCTCCCTAGATTTATTTACCGTCGGGCTTTTTGTGTTCGGTGGTTGTTAGGATCCGCGTCCTTGGTGGGTCGTATCCAAATACCCACAGGCGGAATGGGTGGGTGGGCGTAAGTGGGTGACAAACGGTAATGGTCCATTACCATATTGTACGCATACATTACACGTGTACATAATAAAAAAGGTACTTACATACCCACGCACAAACGCTCTTTATTTGTAGGCCCATTGTAATCGGGGTCACCAGTTAAGCCTGAGCTCATCTGACACTTCCTTTGGCGTTCTTTATTTTTTTTTTTGCACGGTTGTGGTCTTTAATTACAGTTCTCATTTGTATTTACTGACAAAGATAGGTTAAGTTATTAGGGTGGCTCAATTTTTTGACGATTGGAGAAGTTAGGTAACATTTTTGGAAGTGTGTGCTCAATGTGTATTTAATAAGTACTATATGGTTAGCGATCTTAAATTACAGTACTCATTTGTATTTACTGGCAAGGATAGGTTAAGTTATTAGGGTGGCTCAATTTTTTTACGCTTGAAGAAACATTTTTGGAGGTGTGGGTTCAAGGATTATTTAATAAGTACTAGATGTAACTAATATGTACATATATAACATTTATTTTCCCTTAACGCCTGACCTTTAATTACTTCACTAGTCCAACAATAGCAGTTTAATACAGCCATATTATATAACACATAATGATAGCCATCGGGGCGCTGCCATATCAACAAGTTGCCGAACCCCTCGAAACCACAACATCATCAACCATATCCTTAGCATTATCATCATTGTCCGTCCCCTGCATCCATTAAGAAAATTATGCCAACAGTTGACCCATTTTAGTCATTATAAAACCTGTTAATTAAACACTTTGTTCTGCGGTCTGTCTTTTCCCCCAAAAAGCGTTTTCCCCTACAACCAGAGGGTAAATGACAGGGTGTTGACATTACATTTACTTGGCTTTTGCTGTTGGTATTGTGTAATTGGTATAACAAAAGGAGAAATGTTTAATGTGTGGCATATAGAGAAAAATATTACAATTTACTAAAAATAATATGATACTAAATGATATTAAATACTAAGAAATTCGCACATAAAAAGCTTTAATATAACTGCCAATATCTTTAATAGAATGCGTTCTTTTGAAGCTCGATGAAATTCCCCAATTTGGTTAAAGCGTTTCGCTGATATCTCCATGTGCTCCCCCATCGCCTTTAACAATAAGCAACATTCGAGCCATGAAAGTAATAAGGGGGCAGACAATCGACGTCATCAGAAGCTGTGACATGACCCAGAAGTTAAGAGGGTGCTCGTGCCAGGCTTTTATTTCCAAAGCATTATATACACATATAAATTCTCATTCAGATAAGATTTGCTCCTGCTTTCTTATCACTGTTATCAACTTTTGTGCAGACAGTGGAAACTGCCTAAGTTGGGTGATAACATGGTTCATATTTTCAAGTTCTTTTTGACTACTTGAGTGATCAATTAGTGATAATAAAATTAAAGTTGTAGAAACTTAAACTTAAACTAAATTAAAAAGTAAACTATTATCTAATTCTGAAAAATTCAGAAAAATGTATAGATACTAATTTTATTAATTTTGTCACTAGTCATAATGATATTTATTTACTTTTCATGTTAAGAATTTTGTATGTTTATTGTACTTATCTAAAATATTAAAATAAATATACAGCTAGCTATAAATAGAATTGAAAGGGTTTTATAATCTTTTTAGAATTTCCACTGTACAAACAGTTGTTTGCACTTTTGATGGCTTCATTGAACCAGCTTCAATTGAATTGGCTGCCATTGGAAAATTCCTTGTTTCGTTCATTTGCATTATCATCACTTGTACACAGATAGAGAAGGCCATAAATGTACATACATACACACAAAAAAAAAAACTATGTAAAATTAACATAGAAAAATAGTAGTTCACTATTTTCTGAATTTTTCAAGTATTTTGTTGTTTTATTTTTTTGTTCATTGAATAGTATTTAACAATTAAAATAGTGAAAAACCTATTTACGAAATTTTCATGTATTTTGTTGTTTTCTTCATTTGGAAAATTAATAGTAACGTCTTAATTAATATCGTAGCAAAACTATTTTATTTGTTTGCGTGTATTTTGTTGTTTTATTTTTTGGGGCATCGAATAGTGACACCACAATTAATATCGTAAAAAAACAATTTTTTTCCTTCATGTATTTTGTTGTTTTAAAAATACAATTATAAATTGTAGGTCAACTATTTTTCTGGACTTAGGGTGGTTAGAGTATCCGACTCATAATCTCTGGGTCGTGAGTTCAAATCCTGCTTTTGCAGATGATGTTTTTCCTTTTCTTTTTTTTTTTTAAATGTTGATTTCAAGTCAAAAGATTTTCCTCTACGAAAATCATTCTTCTGTGGCCTATTGGTTAGAGTGCTCGACTCCGACGATTGCGGCCCCGGTTCTATTCCCAGCGGAGGCAAGAAACCTGATTTGTAAGTTTAAGTATCTGTGAAATGTAAGTGTCTATAAATAACTTCAATATAAATTAATATAACAAGTTAAATTAAAAATAAAAATAGTTAAAAAAATAAATTTAAAAAACTACAATATTTTTCGGGTAAAATACTATTTTGTAGGTCATCTACTATTTTTTAGGTAATCTACTATTTTTTGGGTCATTTTCTATTATTTATTGGTTGGGGCAGTTTTCACTATTAAATCGTTGATTTTACATAGTTTTTTTTTTTGTGTGTATATAGGGGGAAAATAGAAGGTGGAGCACGAAAGTCAGTGATGTGTGGGTGGGTGAAAAGTTTGAGGGGGCAACGTATGGAAATGGCTTAGCCAACTCGGCCTTGCTGATTGCGCTTCTATATTTGTGGACACGATTATGGCAATGTTTGTGTACACACAAAAAAAAAAACTATGTAAAATCAACGATTTAATAGTGAAAACTGCCCCAACCCATAAATAATAGAAAATGACCCAAAAAATAGTAGATTACCTAAAAAATAGTAGATGACCTACAAAATAGTATTTTACCCGAAAAATATTGTAGTTTTTTTTAATTTATTTTTTTAACTATTTTTATTTTTAATTTAACTTGTTATATTAATGTATATTGTTTGTTATTTATAGACACTTACATTTCACAGATACTTAAACTTACAAATCAGGTTTCTTGCCTCCGCTGGGAATCGAACCGGGGCCGCAATCGTCGGAGTCGAGCACTCTAACCAGTAGGCCACAGAAGAATGATTTTCGTAGAGGAAAATCTTTTGACTTGAAATCAACATTAAAAAAAAAAAAAAAAAGGAAAAACATCATCTGCAAAAGCAGGATTTGAACTCACGACCCAGAGATTATGAGTCGGATACTCTAACCACCCTAAGTCCAGAAAAATAGTTGACCTACAATTTATAATTGTATTTTTAAAACAACAAAATACATGAAGGAAAAAAATAGTTTTGTTACGATATTAATTGTGGTGTCACTATTCGATGCCCCAAAAAATAAAACAACAAAATACACGCAAACAAATAAAATAGTTTTGCTACGATATTAATTAAGACGTTACTATTAATTTTCCAAATGAAGAAAACAACAAAATACATGAAAATTTCGTAAATAGGGTTTTCACTATTTTAATTGTTAAATACTATTCAATGAACAAAAAAATAAAACAACAAAATACATGAAAAATTCAGAAAATAGTGAACTACTATTTTTCTATGTTAATTTTACATAGTTTTTTTTTTTGTGTGTAGGTTCTCTGCCCATTTGCTTGTTGCTGGGCAATGGAATTGCATTGCAATTGCAACCGCAATTGAAACTTAGTGCATGGGCATGCGGAAATATGAATTGTTTCTTGGGTTTGATCAGCTCACTTCAGCGCAGCTCAGCTCGGCTTGGCTCAACTCAGCTCCTTTGTTCCAATTATAGATGCAAGTTCTGGGCATATCGCCTATATATACGTATATGTGCCGGTTTGTGTCTGGCGCTCCACTGATATCGCAACCGTCTGGCGTTGCCGTTGCCCTGAAATGAATGATCTCTCCGGCTGGCTGAGGTAAGTCCAGTACTATATAAGTGCATGCAAAAGTACGAGTTACGAGCTGGGAGTCTGGGGCATTTCTTGATTGGATTGGAAGTGCATAAATCATGTCATGAATGAAGTTGAATGCACTGGCAACAACTTTGCGATATCCACAGGCGGGCATTCTTGAATTCCTTTCGTATCTGAAGCGAAACTTTGAATGAGACAAGCGAGAGGAATTTCTTTGGAGATTAAGTCGTTTTTATTACTTATTACAGTTTAGTGCTAAAATTGTGATTTTAAAACAGGCCTTATCAAGGCATTCTTCACACTAAATAAACTTCTAAGCGAAATATCTTTTGGTTTTTTTTTGGGTTTATACAAATTTGTTTCTTATTTTCTTATAATAAATTCCTTATACTTTAATCAACCTATTTTCCCACGAAAATGTTAGCCTATCTTTTTATAAAAATAACTATGATTAGGTCATCGTCTCAGAACCCTTGTAACATGATAATCTGCTTAGTTTGGACCCGCAGTCAGGAAGACATTAATATTGATTAGTTGATCCATAAATTGAAACTATTCATTCCATAAACATAATTTATGGACATCTCGTGGAACCTTTCGCGGTATAATGAAGCGATTAAAATGTAAAGCATTTACATATGAAATGATGACCCAAAGACGGAGATGGTGGAGGAGGTGAAGGGTTGGCGATGGTCTTAGGCTATTCCAACTATTCAAATGCGATTGCCCTTTGCCAAGATTTTGCCAACACAGCTGTCGATGGATGTATTCTCATCCCTTTCAGAAGTCTGGCTCCGACGACCCAAAGCCCTGGAACAATTGCCAAGGCAACCAATAGCCACTAAAAGGCTTAGATAATCCATTAGTGCCAAAGGCCAGGCCAAAAGGTATGAAACGGACAAGGGATCGCAGATTTTGCCATCTCCTATCGACTTTTAGGTACTCTTTTAAAATGTTCCGAAATTAAAAGGAATGGAATTCACTTTCTGAGTAATGGAGCTAAAAGATTAAATTTATGTTCAACTAAGAGATTTTAGCTAAAAAATATATTTCTCACAGTCCATTTAAAACACGTAACGCTGAATAACGCTATGCATTGTGTTAATCACTTTTTACTTTACTAACGTTGTAGTTTTTTGTTTTTTTCCAAAATATGTCGTCTTAAGATTAAAATTTAAACGATATCATTCTTAATAGGATTCCTTTTCAACTTAAAAAGGATGAATAAGTGTAATGAATAATTCATTTATATATCATGCACGTTTTGTATAATTTAATGAGCAAAGACAAAATACCAAACATATTGACGTAACAAATAGGATAGTAATTTTAATAGATAAAATTAATTAAATATAAAAATATGAAAGAAAATGTAGATTTGATTAATACGATTTATAAACATTATAAAAACTTTTTAAAACCAATAAATAAGTCAAAGTGATAAAAAGATTTAAGTAATTTTTTGGAATAACTATTTTTTCCCATTTTATCCCTATGACATAGATACCCACTTGAATAAGGGTATTCCAAAAAAAAGGATACTTTGCCAGGACGACGACAAGAACGCTGATTTCCCCCTTTTTCCTGTGCGTGCGGGTGCGTCGGTGAGTGTGTGTGTGTGTATTTTCGCCGGTCGACACAGCAATTTGTACAAGTCAAACCCGTTGGCGCCAAAAGTCTACGGTGCTGCCAATGGCAAAAGGAAAAACCCGAAAACGAAAGATGAAAATCGGCTTAAAAAAAAAACGTCCCCAGTAGTATGCCAAAGGTGCTGTGCGGCCCCCTTTTCCCTAGATTTTCCCCCTCCCCGTATCGTCCTATTCCCCTCGAGAGGATAATTTATAACCCGACAAACTTTGCGTACAAAAGTTTTCGCTCTTCGACGAGTTCTTCGTTTTTTTTTTAGTTTTTTGTGCTGCGTTGCGATGAAAAGTTTTGTACGTTGCGCGGCGTTGGCGATTTTTAATTCTTGCGCTAAATTGTTTAAAAATGTTGGAAAAGAATTCTGCAGAGCATGGAACTTTGCCACCCGCGATTGGCAAAGGGATAACTAACAAAAAAAAAGTTTGTGGCATGTTGACCACTTTGTCGTCGGCCTTTGGCTAGTTTTAATACCGTGTTACGGGACTTCTGGGTTATATAGGGTTTCGGGAAATGCATGGTAATCTATCTATTTAAAAAGTCGAGATCATTTGGTATTGACTGGATCTCGGGATCTGTAAGACCTACAGATATGAATTTTGGGATGTGGATTTTGTTTTTGGTATTGAACCACAAAAGAACTTCCCCTTCATATTTAGTCCGTTTCTGCCATAAAAATCTTAATCGCAAATCTAGCGTTTATTATAAAATCTTAACTAACAGGTATCTCAATGTGGCAACACTCCACTCTATCTGTCCCTCTTGTTTTCCCTTTTCAGTGCATTTTCCGCTTCAGTGTCGATGCAATTTGTATTAGGAAAGTTTTGCAAATTCAAAAGAGGATGGAGGGCGAAAGCGAAAGAATTTCAGAGTGCGCAAAGTATCTGAAGGCAATAAATTCCCAGTAACGAACATTTTTAGCATCTCTGATTTATGCTCAATTAGCAACTGGCAGGGCCCCCGTACTTGCAGATCCAGATACGTATCCATAAACCTGACAACGCCTTCACACGACATCCATCAAAACTCTTTTTGGCGCTTTTGCTGACTTTTATGGTATTGCCCGCGTACCCCCTTGTTTTTGGGGTCGTAAAACCATTTAAGTCGCTGCCGCCGACGCCTTTCGAAGATTTTATGCTCGGTTAACCCGATAGTCGGGGCTGGGGGGTGGGGCGAGAACGACCCCTGGCAATGATCGTAAAACTATACACGCGCCTCCCTCCATCGTAAATGCGTCAAAGTCAATTTCTTTTATCCTTCCTTCCTTCGTCCTGCTCCCGCTCTTCACGCAATATTTTTTATGACTTAATACGATTTTACAAAGTTTCGGTTGCACAGCAGAAGATGCTGGGGAAGTGGGAACTTTTCGAGTTTAGCGCTCGTAAAAATTAATTTAAATTGATTCCCCTGATGAGTCGGACTTGCGGTTGCCTTTTGGCAGCGGTTCAAGGAACCTTTTGAAAGAAGAGGTTTGGTTTTAGGCGATTTGCAAGAGTTAAATTGCCTTTTAAGAACTTATAAGTTATCCACAAATGAGTTTGTTTTGGGCTGATGAATAGTCCACATTTTAAAAATTTATTAACCACACTTATCAAGTTTATTTTGTATTTTTCAAGGTTATTAAAATATTAATATTATTATGTTAAATTATTTTAGCATCTAGATTAATAGAAAAATTTAAATTAAATTAATAAAGTTTCACCGGTTAAATATTTCAAAAAACTTTACATTTTTGATAATGAAGTTTTAGTACTTAATAGTTCTAATTATTACCCCTTTCGTTCTGAATCTTCAACGGCTATTCTTGGCACCTAATTTATTTATTATCTAACCATCAACTTTATAAGGTTTGAGCAAACGCAGCTGGAGTAAAGCATTCACTCGAGTTTCGAGCTAAAACCAGTTATCATCCGAGCAAAGGCTGCGACTCTGGCCCAGTTCTAAAATTAGATTAGGAAATTTCCGCTCATAATCTACTCTCATTCGCACATTCACTCGGTTCTTAAGATAAAGTTAGATAGTTGGTCGAGCGGAGCAAAGAAAGTGCGGATTCGGGGTGAGTGTACGAAAAGGTTTAAAATTTCGTCGAAAAGAAAGTGACGAGGTGGCCGAGAGGTTAAGGCGTTGGACTGCTAATCCAATGTGCTCTGCACGCGTGGGTTCGAATCCCATCCTCGTCGAATGGAATTTTTTGATCCTAATAACTTTTTTTTTTTTTGTTTAATATATTTTACTTTTGATTTTATTTTCATTATAAATTACTATTAAAACTGATTGTCGTAAAATTAAAAAGGTTAATTGGAAACTAGCTTACTATTTAATGTTCTAAATTAAGTTATTATTAAAATCCATTAACATAATCAAATACTTTTCCATATTTCAAAATTTGTATATTATTTAAATTATTTAATAGTGATTGTTGTGTTTTAACTAATAAGTAATTTTCTTTCTTTTAAAAATCAAATTTCGAATTTATTTAAGCCAATACCATTTTTAAACCATCGGCGTTTTGGCATCTTTTGTCTCTGGGCCCTTTTAGGGTTTTTTATACCTTTTGGTTACTTGGCTGGGGTCATATATCAATATATTTTGGCTGCCTGATGTGCGGCTAGGCATATAGATGGCTCTGATTTCCACCTCCCGCGCATTTCCTCATCCATATATCTATGGCGTAACCCAATTGGCCATAAAGCCAAGAGCCAAAGCCGCCGAGGCATCTTCACTTTGTCCTGATGAAAGTGGCGCGGCTGGAGGAATGCTAACCAAATGTTTCCACAATTGTTGCCCCCCTCCGCACTTGTGGCCAAAAATCAAAATCTTAAAAAAAAAGAATCCTGGGAGAGATGGAAAGCCAAGCGAAATGAATTGGATTGAATTGGAATGGTAGGCGATAAAAATAAATCTTTGCGAGTGCGCAACGCGGCGCCATCAAACAGCTGACGTGCTGCATGGATGAGGATGGGGTTGGTGGGGTTTTGGGTAATAGAGGGGGAGGAAGAATGGGTGGCAGGCGGAGGCGGGCTGGTAATGATGAAATTGAATTGCCCTGGCTGCACTCGAAGGGCTGCGGGTGGTTACAGCCAGCGCCATAAGTCATACATGGAGCGCTATCCTTGAGGTCCTTGTATTTCTCCACAATTGGAATATTGCGACTACTACACTGAGCAAAAACCAAAAACAATATATATTTATTTATAAGACCGAATACATACATCTTAAATATTTTTTAAGAGTAAATATAAAACTGAAGTTCAAATTATCATTATCATTAAAGAAAACAAAACCTTTTTATATTTAAACCGTTTAACAAGCATTTAATTTATATTTATAAAAAAGCATTTAATTTATATTTATAAAAAACAAGCATTTAATTTATATTTATAAAAAACAATTCATTTTCAACTGATACGAGCTAGAATACATTATCTGCGTCCCAGCATTTTAATGTTAAAATATAAAAAAGCAAGAGAGAACGCTATAGTCGGGTTGGTGTCCCGACTATCTAATACCCGTCACTCGGCTAAAGGCAGTGCGAGGGAGATGGTTATACTCTCCATCTCCTCGCACTGCCTTTAGCCGAGTGACTGACTTTGATCAGCAATAACTTTTTAACGAATGGTCCGATTTAAAAAATTTCTTCTACATTTCGATAGGTATTGATAAACACAACAAAACTGCATTTTTACATTTCCGAAATATTTAAATTTTTAAAATCGTATATAAGCGATTGTGGGCGTTAGAGGGGGCGTGGCACCTTCTTGAAATAAACTTGCGCTGCGTAGGAACTCCAAGAATCCTCATGCCAAATACCAATCCTCTAGCTTTTATAGTTTCCGAGATCTCAGCGTTCATACGGACAGACAGACGGACAGACGGACAGACGGACAGACGGACATGGCTATATCGACTCGGCTAGTGACCCTGACCAAGAATATATATACTTTATAGGGTCGGAAACGCTTCCTTCTCCCTGTTACATACTTTTGCACGAATACAATATACCCTTTTACTCTACGAGTAACGGGTATAATTATGTGTTGTAAAAACTTTAATTTAATTTTTTGTGATGAATAAAAGGCCAGATTATATAATTTTTATTTCAGCATTTAAATATTAGGATATAAAATAATTACGTAAAGTACAAAAGAGGACTACATTTTCTGCAATAAATTAATGTTCCCAGATTTATTCCCCAAATATCTCATGTCCTTTTTAATTAATACTACTAAAAGTATAGATTTAGAATAAATTAAATTTTTCCCCAGTGCAGAGTTGAGGTTAAGGGTTCAGGGATATGTTAAGCCACTATCTTTTCCACCCCAACCCCAACTTCAATGTATCTTTAGCATTGAGGGATTTAAGTCGCCTTGCGTCAAGTAAACTCTGTTCAAGTCACTTCAATATGCAAATGCTGCTCAATTGAGCTTGTCTTTCATTTTTATGTCCCAAGCAGCGCTAACCCTTCGCCTTTAGTAAGTCCTTTTTTGGCCGGTCGCAAACATTTTGGCATTCCATCTCGACTGGAGGCAAAGTCGCATCAACTTTCCCATAGACGCCATCAAATTTGATGCCTTTTCTATCGCTGGCCATTTTGCAGCGAGTTCATAAAAACGCAACACACTACAAACTTTACGATATGAGCGAAAATTTTCATTGAAGAAGCTGTCATAAATGGATCAGTTCGGTTGGATGGGCAGCTTCTGCTGTCCGCCAAAGTGTGGCATTCGGACATTTGGAAGGGAAACTCCTCAGACATCCTATTTTGCCATGATGAGAATGTTATTGAAACATAATGAGTTTTGGATTATGTTTAGTGTCCATTGTTTATGGTCAAATAGGAATTTATTTAATGTATTTATTTAACGGCTAAGGGGTTGAAATATGTGAAAATCATTTGACTTCTGTTGGCTGTCATATGGTTATTTGATGATTGCATAAAGCCAGGATATTAAGTTTTGATAGACTTCTTTTGGAAATAAAGACACGTGTTTTATATTCACACCCATTTTTAGGATCCCATCGCAAAAATGATAAAAATGCTTCCTTATTTTCAAATATTTTACAGAAATAAATAAATTATGACCGAATTTAAAATGAACAGAAAAATTCAATGTATAAATACTTTTACTTTTAATAATGCCATCTCATCTCATTCATTGAATACCGCAAACAAGTTATGTAATTCCTTCCCTGTGGATTCAGTAAACATGGTAGGCATAAAAATTCACCTGTGCGTCATTTTCAAGGTCGTAATATGAAAGAAAACCTCAAAATCACAGGCCTTGGGGCAAAATAAAAGATCAGACATGAGGGGTACATGGCTTTCACCCACGCAGCAAACAAAGGGCTCCCCAAAAATTGGTGGCGAGGGGTCGACTCCACTTGGTTTGGGTCAAATGGACGACCCACTGTGAGGGTCGATGGAGAGCTGATTGAATAATCGCCCCGCCATGTGGAGGACAGTGGAACAAATCGTGTCTAATAGACTGATTAATATACAAGATTTCCAGTTTGGCATAGCCAGCTGACCCCCGTGCCACCCACTTCCCCTCAGATCCCCCCCTCTTAAATCACCCATCCCCGCCCCTTGGCCGCATGTAACACGATTCGTGTGGATTAACTGTGCTCAACTTGATTGATTGTTAAAATGATGTATAGACATTTGATGGATTTTTTTCGCCTTTTCGTTTTCGCCTTCTTGCCTTTGGCTTCTCTACACTACACACAAAAAAACGATGTTTTACATTTTTCTGAATTTTATCAGCCAACTGCTCCTTTTTGGCAAAATCAGTTAACATTTGAGCGCCAATCATAATAAAATATTTCAATAAATAAAGGACCAAATTTTATAGTCAAACTACAAATATTAAGAATTTTCATATAACAATGTAATTATTTTAAAGTATTTATTTTTAAAATTTAAACCATCTTGAAAAAACATTAAAACACAAAAAATTACAGGAAATATACATTTGAAAGTGCAAATTTAAATCAAAGCTGTTCAAGTTTTTTTGAGTGTATTCAGATCTCACACCTCTCCCTTCTTTTCGACAAAAGTCTGGCTACCGCATTTCTAATTAGTAACATTCAGGCGAAAAATTAACTTTTGAATAATTCTTTCACTTTTTTTTCGCTTTTGATTTCGGCAAACATTTTTGGATGGTGAGCACATAAAATTGATTGAGTAGAACGGAGGAACAAGTTTCTCTGCTTTTTTTCTTGAAAGGAAGTGGAATAATAATGAAACAACCCTTTACTTAGCTTGTGAAGAAGAAATAAAGAACAATTTGTATGGAAATTATGTATAATGTTATATATTAGGCGGATGTCCGGATGTGTTCATTGATTTACACACTCTCCAAATACCCTGGAAAATATTTGGGAAAAGTATGTTAGACAGAAATAAAAAAAAAAAACTTTTAAAAATATTTTTTGTAATCGTTATTCATTAATATTTGAATATTCAACTTTTAAATAAGTAAAAAAATTAAACTTCACCATAAAACGTAAAACTGAAAACAAAGAATTTTTTAAATGATATTATAAAATATTACATTTTAATAAGATAATTATTATTATACTGTATTATGGTTGAATAAGTATTCTCGTGCACATCACTCAATTTGTCGGACAAAGGAATAGGTCTCCGCTGCAAAGTATGCAGTGCCATTTATCCTTTATTATCCTTACCACCCACCCAGGATATATGGATGTACTTTTCTCACTCTTTCTGTAACCCTTTCTCGCTCCCACTTGGAACACCTTAAGTGCGCGGTGGCTGAAGGCGGATGCGTAGTTCGGTTATAAAAAAGAAATATTACACATTATGCCAAATTGGCGGAGACTGTCAGGCGACAATAATAACGTTTAAAGTTAAATGCATGACACAATGGCAGACAGTTTTAGTGTTTGCCGGTTATAAAGTCTACGAAAATACGGACTCCCCTTCGAACGTAAGGGTTATGTTATATCCCTATTGATAAGGAGAGCTGCGAATGTTTATGCACTCTCGGTCTGCAAAAGTTCTTCCCGCTTATCGCAACATTTTCGATGGGTTTTGGTGGTTTCTGCTTGAGTTTTCATTTTTTAGAAGGTGAGATTAGGTGGTTGGTGGGAAAATGCGTAAAATAACAGGGTAACGTATTGCACGGGTTCCCATGATGGTAGTTAATCCATGTATTTTTGTATTATTTTTAAAATTCTTATCCGATTTTTAAGTATTTAATTGAAATGTTTAAATCTGGATTCGAATAGTATTAATTATAATTATTATGAAATAATATTTAATTATATGACTTTTACTCAACTAAAATTTAAAAATAAATACAATTTTCTATTTATTTGTAATAAATTTAATAGCAAATTAGTTACAGTTATATATATATATATAATATAAAACTAATAAAATACCTACCAGCATAAAAAATATTTTAGGGCTACATATCTTTCGAAAATATACTTTTACTTTATTTACCAAAAGTATATTGGTTATAAATTTCTCCTTTGACCTTACACAGATTTATTGAATAATTCTTCTTTCCCTTTTCTATTGTTCCCATTCCCAAATACCATTAATCTCCTAGGCGGACAATTGTCTGCTTATAGGTTAAGTACCTTATCAGCAATCCATATACATAGGTAGCTTATGTAAATGTTAACAGGCACAAGAAATGAAACAAAGCCGGCAAACTAACCTACTGCCAAATAAAAATTTATTGAGATAAAAGCGAGCACAAACCAAAAAAAATACAAAGAAACGAAGAGAAAACCAAAGGCAAACTCAGTCAGTCGAAAGGTATGTGTATAAAGGATGTTTGGAGTCGTTTCGCCTAACGACACTAATAAAATATTGAACAGGCCATCGATAACCGAAAGGAGTTACTGTCAACGAACCCTTGAGTCGGTGGGAGGTGGAAAATGTTTGTGGGGGCTGGGAAAACGCTTACGTAGATGGCAAAGATGACGATTAAAACAAATTTCCACGACAACCTGGCGCCGTTTAGCCAGCGGAAGGAAGCGAAATTGTTAAACGCAAAAGTTGCAAAATGTCAGGGATACATTATGGGCAGGGGGCCATTATGGGGTGGGGCAAAAGTGGGCGGAAGAGGGACTTTACGACAGACAAACTCGAGGGTTTGCACCTTCTTCTTTCAGCGGAGTGGCTGAGGAAGAGAACAACTTGGCAACTTGCAGACAAGTTTTAAATGAATGAGCAGCGGCTTCCGTTCGATGCGTTCCAAACTGGCCAATGCCCAGAGCCATAAGATGCACTTAGAAAAAAAATGAAAACTAAGAAAAATATTCGTTTTTCTTAAGTATAAATATACTATTTTTTACAACATATAAATACATTTTAAAATGTTTAAAAGAGGCCATTAAGTACATTATTTGAACGTGAGCATATTAAGGGAAGATATAAAAATCTCCTAAAATTATTAATTAAAAGGAAATAAATAAAAGTAAATATTTTTTAAAATTAAATTTAACCCAAAAACTATCCTATTTTTAACTAACACAATGAAGACTGAAATACGTTTGAGAATTTATTTTTAAAGTCTAGTTTTAATTTTCAAAATATTTTAAATTATATTAGAATTTTATGGCACTTTTGGGTTTGTTTATTGTTTTAATTTGTACCTCACACGCGGCTCCTAATTATTTCCGAATTAAATTGATTTTTCTAGATTTTTATGTCAATCCGTTCTGGGTGGAATTTGCTACTGACCATTTTTTATTGTTCATATCATATTAGTTTAGATTATTTATCCATATTTAAATTAAATTAAAAGCTTTTGAAAATGCTTAGTTTTTTTTTTATTAACTATTAATTTTTTTCAGTGTGCAGTTTGTGCGTTTATGCCAGCGAATCGGTGGCTGTATGTCCATCCTGTGAAGCATGACAATGGCCAAAAGGATGCTTCCTCGAGTGGCGACCACTTGCCAATTGCGATTATGGTTTATGTACACCCCGATAAAGGTCGTCAATAGGTCGCCTTCGCCACACGAACTTGGGAGGAGCCCTGCCCTCCACCTCCACCTCAAGGATGAGCCGCAGTTCCACCCCGCCAACTGAAAGTATCCTTGCAAGGAGCAAGTTTTCCTACTTCGCTATCTGTAACAGTTGGAACTTTTGCTGACCATTGGAGCGCCTTCAATGGCTCAATTATTTGCCTCCATCTTCGCCTTTTCGTTCAGTTCAGTTGAGTTGGGTTGATTTCGGTTGCTAGAAGGATCATTTCTCGTGGCGTCAGTCAAGCGCTCACCCATAGACATAAATATTTAAGGACACACACTAGATTTGAGCCGGGCTTTCGAGTGTTATTAGCGTAATTGAGTTTGCTAGCCAATTATGCATGCAATGAGCCAGAAACGTCAACGGTCGCCGCCGAATACTCGAACCGAAAATTTAAAGGCTGTCCTTGAATTGGAATTTCAATGGACATTTTGTAGGGTTGCAGGAGCTCAACGCGTCCCGTGTGCGCAACAGTTCTTGAAAATTGCATTTTCTTAATTTATTTGCTATGCTAATTTATTTATTGACTGGCCACGGCTACCACAGCCCACAGCCCAATGTCATTTGGCACAGACGACATGGCCCATGGCAGCCTGAAAGCACACAGACGAATGCATATTCAACAGAAGAAGTCGAAATTCTAGGACAAGGCATGCCCTAAACCAAACGAAAATCTTAGGTTGAATTATAACAATATTTAGAGTCCATTAAATTGAGAAATTATAGGATTAAAAGTATTTTTTTTTATATAGAGAAAAGAGTGGAAACAATTTTTATACCCGTTACTCGTAGAGTAAAAAGGTATATTGTATTCGTACACAAGTATGTAACAGGTAAAATGAAGCTTTTCCGACCCTATAAAGTATATATATTCTTGATCAGGGTCACTAGCCGAGTCGATTTAGCCATGTCTGTCTGTCCGGATGAACGCTGAGATCTCGGAAACTATAAAAGCTAGAAGATTGGAATTTTGTATGCAAAATCTAGGAGTTCCTACGCAGCGCAAGTTTGTTTCAAAAAGGTGCCACGCCCCCTCTAACGCCCACAATCGCCTTAAAGGACTTTAAAAAAGCCTGGCGTCGACATCTTTACAGATTTTGTAACAGTGTGAATGCCGATTTGTTGTGTTTATGTGTGTTTATTAATAGTATTGCGCTAGTAGTGGCGATAGTAGCTTTGAAGCGTGCATATATTCATCTCTCTCCCACTCCCTTTAACTGAGTA
Organism: Drosophila prostipennis; assembly: GCA_037075205.1. Taxonomy (NCBI): domain Eukaryota; kingdom Metazoa; phylum Arthropoda; class Insecta; order Diptera; family Drosophilidae; genus Drosophila; species Drosophila prostipennis. The sequence goes on from JBAMCJ010007206.1 coordinate 43,167, forward strand.
ACGGGCATCTTCGTTCTCTCTTGTTTTCTTTCTTGAAAATATCAACAAGAAATTCAAAACTTTTTATTTTACATTAAAGAAAGGATTTTAATATTCAATGCTATTTTCTTGGCCGCTACTGTATATGCAGTCAATTGCATTGTGCATTCAGTTCATGAAGGGAATCCCCAAAATGGAGCAGGAAGTGTGGTTTCATTGAGCCAGCAGGAATGTTGATTTTTGGCGGTTGTGTGAGCCGAACACACATTCATTGCCAAGTCTTTGAATTAATTTGGTTTTCGACATCAGAAAGATACACAGATTGTACAACCTGGATACAAAAATGATTATCACATAAATTTACATTTTCGGCAGAGAAGCAAATTCTTAGGCCATTATTAATTAAATTTAAAATCAAAACAAATGTTATATGGGCTTTGAAAATGTAAAATAAATATTTTTCTAACTTTTGAAACTAAAATTTTTAAACCGCTTACAACCAAAACCACACATCTATCAACTTTTTTTGAGCTTTAAATTATTACACAATCCTGATAACACATTTATGGCGTGTCGCCTTTCCTATCTTTACATCTCTAAAGCACACTTAAAACCCCCAGCAAAAAAGAACAATAACTACAAGCAAACCAAAAAAAAGAAACAATAAAACGCAAAAAGTAACCACCAGAAGGGAAACAACAAAATCAGCACAAATTTTCGCCCTTCGAGAAAACAATGCAAGTTAAATTACGTCACGCAGGCGAATTTACCCCCAAAAAAGTGGAAAAAAGTGTGTGAATTTTTGGGTGCCAAACACCAACACACACACACACTGAAACAGGATGCCCCTGTAGATATGCAACGCTCAATTTGCCATTGCCAACCACAATGCCAACCGAAATTGCCAACTTAATTTATGTGCTGCGCTAATTAGCACCATAATTTAATTTCCAATTGGCAACGCAAGACCGACGAAAAAAATGGGGGAGTTCGGTGAGAAAATCGAGAACTGGGCTAACAATGCAACGCCTGTTGCTGCCAATCAGATATGCATGTATGCTGCGTTTAAGCCGGGATTTTGCGGGTAAACAAAACTCATGTTCCCTTTTTTTATACTCTTTCAGGAGGTTAAGAAGTTCTTAAGCGCTGTCTAAAAATTTTAATATGAATTAAGATTATAATAATAATAATTATCATCAAATGGCAACTCGAATGAACATCCCAATGAACTATGCAGAAACTTTTAAAGCTGCATGTTTATAATTTAACAACATTTAATCTTAAAGAAAGGCACTTAAATATTCGTATAAGGTAAAAATTCAAATTAAATAAAAAGGCGCAACATTGAATACAAAACATTTTAATTTAATTTAAAAATATTTTAAGTTAGAAAGTATTATGTAAAATGTTAATCATATCTAACTTAAATAGTTTACGTTTGAAAATAAATTTCATATTCAAATTAAAGTACCTTTAACATCATCAACTTTACTTTTTTATATTTAAAATTATTAAAAACCGCAATGGATGAGAAACATACCAAAAAAATATTTATATGAAATCTTTGGATTTTCTAACATTTAGTAAAAGAAAAATATTTATATATTTTTTAAAAGTAAAAAAACATATTTATTTTATTAAAAAAAGATTTAAGTGACAGGGCATCAGTAACTTAGCTCTCAAAAAAACCAGAGTTTCTATGCTCCACTTTATCTTTTATTTTCCTATCACTCACGCTCTGCATGCGAAATTCTGATGAAAATCCCACGGCTGCCAAAATAAAATCGAATTAAATGCAGTGCACATATGTTGCCACCCCTTGGATCCCCGCGTTTCTACTCATCCTTTCCCCACCGCACCCCCCCATTTGCACACACACACACACACCCCCTAACAAATGATGTTGACCGCCCATGGTCATGGATGCTAATTAATCTTGATTTTCAACCCAAGCAAAGCCAGCCAAAAGGAGGAACTGTGAGAGTCCTTACGTCAAAGTGACAATTAAATTAATCATGATGGCAAACGATTATGTCAACAGGACACAGTGACACACACATGGACATGGAGGACCCCCGCCAGGAGACCAGGAAAAAAAGGATTTCGCTGTAGATGTAGATGTTGAAAAGTATGCATGTCTCTGCTGATGCAAAATCTAATTATAGCCGAGCATCAAACTTATAATTAACATTTTGACCGCAACACAAAAATCGGGATGTGCTAAAGAACCGAGAAAAACGCCAAAAGCAGTTACTTAGGTTTCATGTGCGAGACATTTTTAATTAGTTTTGCGGTTGACACATAAAATGCAGCTTTAATTTAAGGTTCAACTTAAAAAAAAAATACAAAATGTTGGACTGTTGGATTACCTATTTAAAATAAAATTAAATATGAAAACTAGTTATTAAATTCAAGAAGATATTTTTAGAAATGCCAGAAGGTAATATTACTTCAATTAAAGTAAGTTTATACATTTTAATACAATTAATGGGCTATCGTATCATTGACATGCTAAAAATTCTAATTTGTGGCTGTCGTTTTCTTGTCAAAATTTAAAAACTTAAAATTATGACAATCTTTCTCTCCGTACTGATGATTTTACTATTTCTTTGGTTGTAAAAGTACAAATAATCAAAAAAATATTTCAAAATCCGCGCGCTTTGAAACAGGGCTGCCGAAGTTCAATTAAAAATATACAAGGTGGCAACGCTGCCAAGTTTTACAAAATCCTATCGATTAAAAATAAATACTATCGATAGTCTCATCGCTGGCTGCCCATCTCTATTCGCACGAGGTGCCGAACAAAACGTAAAAAATTTCTTAAAGTTTATTAAATAAAACAGACTGAAAGTTGTAAAAATGACGGAAACTGAAGAAATTAACGGTCGAGAGGAGGTCGAGGATGATGACCAGGATCAAACACAAAAGAAATCCGACGTTAAACGGCATGACGACGGCGCCGCAGGTAAATATTTAACATGCCCCCTTCCTACTTCTAAAAAAAATTGAAAAATTTGTCATCTGTGAGGGAAATGGAATGAATGAATTTACACATTTTTGGCACCTAAAACATCAATAATTACATTGATCTTAAGTTTTGTACCATCAGTTTTGGCCTTTCATTGTTTGGAATAATTTCCGAATAGTAGACTAGATTAATTTTTGGTCTCTAGAAATAATTCTCATTATTATTGTCCGCAGATTTGGAACGTGTTACGGATTATGCCGAGGAAAAAGAGATCTCCGCGGCCAACATATCCAGCGTGAGTACATAGTATACTTAAAAACAAGATAATCTAAAGGTTAATCATCCTTTCAAATCAATTTACAGGCCGTAGAACAGTTTGGCAACCAGCGAAACAAGGAGAACGAACTGCGAGTTGCCAAGGAAAAGGAGCTCCAAAAGGTCCAGGTCAAAAAGGAGGACATTGAACTGATTGTACGTACCCACAATGATAAGGGGCGTTTGTTATGATATAGGGATTACCTTCCTTTTTTCTGGTTCATATATTGTTAAGGGATATCAACAGATATCTAGATACAGCTCATGGTAGTTCTTTAGGAACCTTACATATTTTTCATACATATCCATATATTTTTACAGTAGCCCTTTTGAATGTAAATCTTCTAGAAAATTAGCGATATTTAAATGGTTTTTTCAATATTGTGTTCCCTAAGTTAGTAACATTTTTATACATACAAGTTTTGAACTGTATTTTTTGCCAATCTTGCAAATGGCCCATTAAATGAACAATATTATTAGATCAGTTCATCGAAGCCTCCAACCGAAACTTATTGCTTCCATATTTTCCCTCCTTTTCAGATGAATGAGCTGCTTGTTAGCAAGGCTCAGGCCGAAAAAGTGCTCCGCGAGCAGAGCGGCGACGTGGTGGCCGCCTTGGAGGCCATCATCAGCAACTGAGGTGCTTGGAGGACCTGGACTAACCGCCGTCTGTTTCTTTTATGTAGCCTAACACTGCTTTATTTGTACATTTATAAACTCTAGCGAAGAAAAACCAACAAACTTTTAAGCCCACAAACAAAACAAGAGTTTTTTCCTCGGCAAAAGGATTTTATTTTGGTGTAATAATAACTTGCAATTTTATTCAGAGTATCGCCGCGTGCATATGCACATGCACTCGTGTCCTTAAGAAAAACCGTTGACAATTTGACTATCAATATGTGATCATGCGTATCCTTGTATAATTTATATTTATAGTTATCCGATTTCTAAAGGAAAAAACAATAGTCCTTCGTCTCAGCCTCCCACTTATACTCGTAAATATGACTTTTTGGCAGTTGCGTTTGCTTCGCTTTCACATATTGCCGATTGCTCTATTGAAATAATAATGTTGATCGACCGATCGTGCTACCAAACATTATTAGGGAAAACCTGATTTCGCATTGCATACCTATGCGTTTCGATCCAATTCGTTTTATGGTGGGTGGGGGAGAGAGGGAAGGTAGTTGAATAGACATATAAATTAAGAAACAAAACAGACAATGAAATTCATTTATAACAACTAAAGCAAATTAGGTAGTGTGACTGACTACAACCCAGTTAAGGCTTAAAATGGGGTATGGGGAAGTAGAATTTCGTGTAGTAGCATTAACTAAATTATGTGATTAAATACTTTTGCAGATTCTCGCACGATGGCGTATTGATGTTCTGCGCCTTTCTGTACAGGTCCCGATCGCCAAAGGTGCGCGCCTTAGCCAGCATTGAGTCGCCTGAAATTGGGTTTTATTTTAATAATAATAGTTTTATGAAGTCAACTCGTTTCACTTACGATAATTTCGCTCTCGACTGCAAGAGTGTTTTAGATGATTGACAAAGTCCTCTTCCACAGATTCCTCTAATCGCGCCACCGAGCCCTGATATTCTGAATAGAAGTTATCCTTGACATAGTATGGTATCTTCAGGGCGTTCGTCTCGCGCTTCACAGAATATTTACTGGGTTAAGGGGGAAAGTTGAATTAGTACTTAGTATAGTGAATGATAAAGGGGATATATTTACTGAGAGGGCGTCAGGCTGTACATGGGATCCGAGATAAAGAAGGACGACATCATGGAGAGTCCAATGAGCAGCAAGATAGGCAGCAAGTTGATCAAAGCCGAAGAATTGTTGCCCTAGAAGATAGAGAGAAAAGTTTTATTTTCGAGGCCCCAACCCAAAAGTTGCAATAGATTTTGACATGGTGCTAAGTATGAGATCTAAAGAGTATTCTTGGCCCTAGCCCTTACATCCCGATCCTCGCGAGCCTGATGACGACGCCGCTGCTGCCGCATATAGACATTCTGCTGTGGGAATCCGCCGTTGAAGAACATGTTGAACAACTCCTCGGCACTGATATCAGCCTGGAAACCGCGGGAGTATCCATACTCGTTGTTGTAGTGCTGGCCATGTCCATGGTGACCGCCACCTCCATTATTTCCATGACCGCCGTGCGACTCATTGATGCCATACAGATCGTAATTCTTGCGCTTCTCGGCATCTGTGAGGACGCCAGCAGCATTGCCTAGAGCTTTGAAGGCCTCCACCGATCCGGGGGCCTTGTTCTTGTCCGGATGCAATTGTAGAGCCAGCTTCTTATAGGCCTTCTTGATCTCCGAATCCGTGGCCGACTTGCTTACGCCCAATACTTCGTAGTAGTCCTTGCATCTGAAAGATAGAAATTAGGAATTAAAGTAAAGGCATTTGATAACAACAGTATAATATAGTAAAAAAGAGCACGTACTTCTTAACCTTTCGTACAGCCTCCAATTGATCGTTGGTGTAATCTGGGGCATTGGAACGTGAATCTGAGTTCACACGTTTTCTAGGACCGCTGTCTTTCTCGTCGCTGGCAGCAGCTGGACGAGATTTGCCATTGCTTCCGCTGCCCGGGGTGCTCTTCACCTGGGCCAGTAGCTCTGAAAGAGGTTTTAAAAACATGTCATTAGGTCAGAGGTCAATGTTTTGAGCTGTTGAGCATATTCAAATGTATGTGCCTCTACTATTAAGCAAGGTTTTCTGAAATATTATAGCTGTAAAATCGTGTTAAAGAGTCTTTAGATCAAGGAACCTATTCCTTTAATATAATTTTAAATTTAAGACAGTAATTGGTTTAGTATTGAATTGTATAGATACATTACATTGCGTAAACTAATTAGCAGTTATTCGGAAGCACGAGTAAATTGAAAACTTTATAGGTGATATGTGACCCTTAATTACGCACTTGGAGGGTAATACCTGGTTAGATTAAGATCGGACCACTGTTTCTAATAGCTAACCAACCGACAGGTTCGGGAAAACAAACATATCTTTGTTGTTCTAATAGATAAGAATGAAACCGAAGATTACCGCCTTTATAGGGCTACAAGAAAGAGGCTTGCCAACAGAAACTGGGTGAATTGTAATGAAGTGATTAGAGGTTTTCTAGACCGATGTTCCGTTATCCTTACTTTTAGCATTGTCCGTGGGAAAGAGTTTCTCCGCCTTCAGCAGGAACTTTTCGGCCTTTTCGATTTTGCCCTCGGCGAGCGCCTGGACTGCAAAATCAATGCACCGCTGGGCCTCGTCCTTGTTGCCGTCCATCTCGCCCTAATCCGTAATCCCTAGTCTTAACTAGCAACTACGTGGTGATCAAAGTAAATAGTCGGGCTCCGCTCTCTTTATCTGTGTGCGTGGGCCTCGTTTGCGTGTGACGTTTACGGACTACGCACGAACACACACGTACGCCTGCTGGGTTCCTGGCTATTGCACTTGTGATAACTTGGAAAACTATGTTTTTCTTCTATATTATCCACCCGCACTTTCGCTGAGATCGGCGTTTTTACTGGAATTTTAATTTAATTGATTTTATTTTCCCAACTTTTTCATCAGCCGAGAAAAACAAGGGAGTTGCCACTCGCTCGAGGAAAAACACGAACAGGGCTGCATTCTGCGGGGGTGTCGCGAAAATAGCTAGTGTTTATAGCTCAATAAATAATTATTTATAATTAATTGTACTGTGTTGACCATTTTAAATTCGAAACTTTTAAATAAATAAAATTAGAATCAAAAAAATATGTTTTAATTGTATAATTAGTATCAGTAGTGGGCCCATGCAAGTTATTTTCTTGGTGAATCTGGCTAATAAAACTCAAATGTACTTAAATTAAAAAAAGTATAAGTGAATCTCTACAACCAAAATGTAATGAGGGGATTCCCTAAACTGTTGAATTGCTGAATTGTTGAATTTTGGTCATCTGTTAATCAGCTGTCCCATACAAAATCAAGTTTCAGAAATTTCAGCAATTCAACAACCTCGAGGCTGTTGAAAATTTTGTTGAATCGTTGAACACCAGAGTTGTCACCTTTTTTGTCAAAAGTCATGGCAACTCTGTCACATTTTAGTATCACCAGTTCGCCATATTTACTTTAAAAGCAATTTAGACAGCTTATTTATACTTATTCTTACCTTGCTAACAATTTTAAACAGTAACTAACTATAAAAAATCAAATTTTGGGTTTTTAAAGTTCCATGACACTTTGCAACAAATAACAGCTGTTTGAAAATTCAACAGGAACCATTTAGGGTCGTTCCCTTAATTGCTGAAATGTCCTGTTGAATGTTCAACAATTCAGCAATTCAACAGTTTAGGGAATCCCCTCAATATATTAAAAGAGATTAAATTTAATAAGCAATTCGAAAAAAAAAAATCATTATAAACTAGCTGAATTTTGTGGTTTAAAATAGAATAATTAAAAACAGACTCAACATTTTATATTTTAAATACCTTATAAGCATTTATATTACAAAGTCTAGAATGATTTAGCTATAAAATATATGGCGGGAAATGGCCAAAACAGCTAATAGCCAGCCAGAGTTGCTTTGCCGCAGTGTTGCCGGATCGCCGAGGACAAACATATGTATGCATCCGTGTGGGTGGTAGCGTGAGAGTGTGTGCCGCAGCATGGGAAGCGAGTGATTCGCTGATTCGCCAAATTCGTCGTATTTACTTGGAAATTTGCAAAGTAATAGCCAAGGGTCGACGCCGAACGAGTGCAATCGTATTAGCCGCGAAAAGGCCCGTTAATTGAGTGCATTGCGGCCAACAAAAACGTCATCGCCGCGTGTGAGACAGTGTGCGTGTCCCCCAGTGCGTGCGCGTGTGTATGTGTGCGTGTGTGTGGCGCAGTTCACACAACTTGGCCTGGAAAAAGTGAAAGAGTATTTTTTTCGGCCATATTGTGTTGTCATAGCTGAAAAAAGTGCATTTTCCGGCCATATGGAGATTCTGGGTTCACTGAAGTTTACTTCAAATCCCCCAAATGTCGAGTAAATAGGCCGACTTATGTAAAGCAGAGAACAAAAAAAATTATTTACATTTACAAAGGTGCGTACGCTTGTTTGTGTGTGCCTGTGTGTGTGAGAGAGAGAGAGGGAGGGAGAAGTGCATCCAATTGAAATGTTTGTCCATATTTTCCATACATATTGCAGGTTTATTATAAGATTTACACAGTTTAAATGCAAGACTAAAGACTACTTCTTGAGGGAAAGACGCACGGGAACGCCTGATTTCGGCATCAACGGCACTCCATTGACTCCAAACTCGATCTCACGCTTTTCCTTGCGGATCTCCAGATCGAAATTCGACAACACCTTGGCAATCGCTATCTTCACATTCACCTTTCCCATGCGGGCGCCTGGAAAATAGAGAGAAATGTGTTAGTTTCCAGGGGGTTCTAAAAGATCTTAACTATTTGATGAAATCGGAGAGATCAAGAATTAAATTAATATTTTGATACATTTTTAAGAATTCAGAAATGTTATTCTGGAAAATTTCCAAAAAAATTTCCTTCTATAAAAAAGAGTTATAAAAACGAAGTTTATCTAAATAATTATAAATCCGATTCCACCCATTTGGATTCGATTATATCTTACCGATGCACATCCTGGGACCCTCGCCAAAAGGCATATAAGCCGCCTGGTTGAAGTTTTTGTTATCCTCCAGATAGCGTTCTGGTTTATAGCTCATTGGATCGGGGAAGTACTCGGCATCTCGATGCATTCCGATCAGGGAGATTACAACGGGTGTGCCCTTCTTGATCACTAGTTTGCTATCGGGCACGGGATAATCCTGAGTGCAGACTCTGTTTAGCAATGGCAGAGCAGGGTATTTACGAGCAGTTTCTGTAGGGAAATTTAAAGTATTATATCTATAATATTATTTACAAAAACAAGCATTTGTCTTACCGAGAACACAGGCCTCGAGATACTTCATGTCCGAGATGGCATCGTAGGTCAGCTTTCCGCCGTGCTTTTCAATAGCTCTGCGGACATCCTCCTTTGCCTTCTCCATCACCTCAGGATTTTGGGTGAGCTCATAGAGAGTGAAGGATGTTGTAGAGGCTGTCGTCTCATAGCCAGCTATGTAGAACAGGAATAGCTGACCGGCAATAACATCTTTAGACATGGATTTCACTCCATTTTTAGTACTCTCCGCTGTCCAAACCGAATCATCAGTGTTGACCTTTCCCTGATTTCGCAGTTGCAAAAGGAGTTGCAGCAAATCCTTACGCACTATATTGTTCTGCTCTCTAAGATCAACGGTTCTGTGGGACAACTCGCGCATCCTTTCTGTGGCCTCCTGTTTCCAGCCGATTTGCACAAAGAACTTTTCCAGACTAAGAAGTATTAAATGATTTTATTTGAAATATTTTAGAAATTAAAAACTTACCCGGGATAGAGGAAACTAGCAGCTCCACGAACAATATCTTCAAAATTTTTACGATTGACCTTTTTGCTAATACCCTGGAATTCATTGTTGGGATCTGCAAAGCTGTCAATATCAAGGCCAAAAATAGTCGTGGCAATAATATCGATGGCATAGCTGTGGGGGAGATATAAAGTGCATTGTATTAGTTATCTACCAGATAAGAGCAATCAGTTTACAATTAGCAGCGATCATAAATAACAAATTTACGAGAATGCTAAATATAGATTTAATAATAGCAAATGTGGTTTGGCATTTAACTCTGAAGATCTTTAGACAAATAAACTTATCTTATCATGCGGTTTTGCTGAACAGATGCTGAATAGATTTTGCAAATATACCAGAGAATTTCAGTTGTTGATTCGTTGATTAAATATTAGTAATGATAAGTACTATTTGCTATATTCTCTTACATAGTTCTTACAATCTAATCACATACGAGCCTTTAACTTACGTTGCCATTAGCTTTTTGAGCTCCAGTTCCTTGCTGCCCGATTCAGGCAGTTGTGCCTTCATGTCGGCTATTAACTTATCACCAACGGAATCGGAGGTCTCAAACATAGCCTTCAGTTTTCCAGAGGTAAACGAGGGCGTCAGCTTGTTTCGTAAGGCCTTCCAACTGGCTCCTTCCATTTGGAACAAGCTCGCCGACATAGGATCGTTCTCCTCATCCACATAAACCCCGCGATCATGGAAACTGGCAAAGTCCTTGACCAACACATCGTGGGCCAGTTGAGCATCTCTGATGAGGAGAGCAGGTCTCAAAGTGAGATACATTCCAATCACCGGTTCCTTCGTCGATTGATACATATCGTAGATGGCCATCCCGAAGGATCTTTTTCCCTTGGCTACGGACTCCATGGCACCGAAAGGGACGCTCACTCCTGTGGAGGGAAAACCCTTTCGATCCCAGTAGCTAAATGTCCATTTGAGGTAGACATATAGCAATGTGACTGCACCGATCAGTAGATATATTGCGATCATGTTGATTCTATTTGGTTCACTCTCTGTCCGCACTTCTAGAGTTCTAAATCACAACTAACCGGTCGGATCCGACCGACAATTTATAGTCGTCAGAGAGTTCTCCCAATCGCCGCGTGTGTCAAACAATTTCGCCATATGGCTCGGGTGATTACCTTATCTTCTCTAGGCTGGGACGTAAACAAATGCACTCGAGGCTGGAGATTCCTTTAGGTCGGTGGGTAGGTAGGTCGCCCAGTCTGCCGGTTTGCCTGTAAGTTTCCCCGGATTGAGTTCCATGTGGTGCCTGCTCAGTGTGACAAGGCGATTGTAGGGTTCTCTGCAGGCGCCTAAAAGTTGCCGACTAAGCATTACAATATTAGCAGGTTTTGTTTTCTATCGACTACGTAGGCAACTCTGCAGTGGTGATACGACAGATCTCCCCTTGATAATGACAGGGCATTTGGTTTTCTATAAACCTATATTTAGAGTCTTTAAGCTATTACGGTTGACGACACCCCAGGAAACGTGTTTGTTAGATTCGAAGCTGTAAATTGTAAGCCATGAAACGAATATGTTAGATAATATTTTACTATAAATATAATACTTTTTCAAGATATTCTTCTCATACATATGTATTTTTCACTTCCTAAATATGGTTGTATAAATCCAAGAGATTAGTTTGACTTTGACGTCTTTTCTTATTGCCAAACTTGATGAAATAGTTGAACAAAAGAACTATGCCCTTGTTAATTAGTTAAAATATTGTGAACAAATTTCCTTATTGACGGCATTTGTTACACCTCTATATTTACCTTGGGTAAGCAAACGAATTTGTTTGTTTTATAAACTCATTTTACATGCATAGACGTATGCGATTTAAATCTTTGGAATCTTTAATGATGCTTATGTCATTCATTTATAGAACGCAGTTTGTTAAAAATAATTCATTGATTGTATACATGGCAGAAGATTCTCCTATGTTGGTTTGTATTTTTATACCCGTTACTCGTAGAGTAAAAGGGTATATTGTATTCGTTCAAAAGTATGTAACAGCTAGAAGGAAGCGTTTCCGACCCCATAAAGTAAATATATTCTTGATCAGGATCACTAGCCGACTATAGCGTTCTCTCTTGTTATTAATGTGCGGTTGAATTTAAATTGATTTGGTTTGACGATATTTTTTGGGATAAATAATATAATAGTTACTTATCTAACATAAAACAAATATTTCTGATAACTCTAATTAGGTCAGTGGCGTAGGCAGGGGTGTTTTGGGTGTTGAAGCAAAATATGGTTTTCAGAATTATGCTATATAAAATTTGTACTAAATATCCCCTCTTAACAAAATTTTAGCTACGCCACGGCCTTGGGTTAAAAAAAAGCATGCGCGGATCCACAGAGGGTTATATGGGTCATAAGTGACCTCCCACTAGTGTGAAAAGTGAACGGAATTTTGGTATTAAAAAAGTATGCAACAACAAAATTCTTCTGCAAAATTATGCTATAACATTATTTTTCTTTAAATCAGTATCGAAATAAAATGGATTAAATTTAAAACTCTGGTTTTAGTTATCATAATATTAATCAGATACAACACCATAATTCAAGATTGGAGGCTATATGGGAGTCACAGAAATCTATTCCAACCGTTTTCGGTGGGATGTTTTGGCAGCAGCGTTGATGAGAATGAATGAGAAACATTATAGAACTCATTGCATCAACATATTCCTTCACGTTTCGATGCGATTAAAAGTTGATAGTAAAAAAAAAGTCTTGGAATTTTTAATATATCCCAAAAACGAACAATGACCCTAAATCCGTCCTAGCCCCAATTTAGTGCTAATAAAAAGCTTTAATTTAAACCCTATGTCAAAAAAAGAAGTCCTGGAAAATGTTTCTTTTCAGCTTCAAAACGTACGACCAATATATATGCATTTCTAATAAAAATAAATGAGAAATTCGTTTATCAAAATAAAGATTAAAATAAAAATAAAATGTGCTCCAAATTTTTTTTAAATGCATCTTTATTTACATCGTTTAAATGTGTTTTAATCTAAGATTGGATCTACTTCTTGAGAGAGAGACGAATGGGAACGCCATATTTGGGCATCAGAGAGGCTCCGTTTATATCGAATTCAATTTCTTGCTTTTGCTTGCGCATCTCCACATCGAAATTCGACAGAATCTTGGCCACCGCTATCTTCACATTCACCTTTCCCATGCGGGCACCTTCAAGAAAGATAAACAATTTATAAGTTTCTTATTAAGTGGAATTACAATGGCTTCTTACCGATGCACATCCTGGGTCCCTCTCCAAAAGGCATATGGGCCGCATGGTTGAAGTCTTTGCTCTCTTCCAAGTAGCGATCTGGTTGATAGCTCATTGGATCAGGGAAGTTCTCCGAATCGAGGTGCATCCCTAATAAAGAGATTAAAACGGGTGTACCTTTCTTGATCACCAGTTTGCTATCAGGTACAGGATAATCCTGAGTGCAGACTCTGTTCAGGAATGGAAGTGCGGGGTATTTGCGAGTGGTCTCTGTAAGATTAATATTGCAGTTAGTAGGTAGACATATTAGGAACTATTCGAATTTACCTAGGATACAGGCCTCCAGGTACTTCATATCCGAGATGGCATCGTAGGTCAGCTTTCCGTCGTGATTTTCGAGGGCTCTGCGCACATCCTCCTTTGCCTTCTCCATCACCTCAGGATTTTGGGTGAGCTCATAGAGAGTGAAGGCAGCTGTAGAGGCTGTGGTCTCAAAACCGGCAGCGTAGAACAGGAAAAGCTGACCGGCAATCACATCCTTCGACATGGATTTCACTCCATTTTTAGTACTCTCCGCTGTCCAAACATTATCATCAGTGTTGACCTTTCCCTGATTTCGCAGTTGCAGAAGAAGCTGCAGCATATCCCTACGCACGATATTGTTACTTTCTCTTAGATCGATAGTTCGATGGGCCAGTTCGCGCATCAGCTCTGTGGCTTCCTGTTTCCAGCCAATTCTCACAAAGAACTTTTCCATTCTGAGTATAAAATATTTATGGATTAGTATACAAACAGAGATTGATGTTTTACATTCAGCTTACCCAGGATAAAGGAAGAGAGTTGCTGTGCGAACAATATCCGTAAAGTTCTTACGGTTGAGCTTCTTGCTAATAGCCACAAACTCGTTGTTAGGATCAGCAAAGCTATCGACATTAAGTCCAAAGATAGTCGTGGCAATGATATCGATGGCATATCTGTCGGATTAAGGATAAATTAAGATCGTTATCATCTTTCTCTTCGTATTCTTATTAATATTCCATTAACTTACGTTGACATTAGTTTCTTGATGTCCACCTCCTTGTTGCCCCCCTGGGGAATATCATTCTTAATGTTGGCTACTAACTTATCTCCAATGACATTGGAGGTTTCGAACATAGCCTTCAGCTTTCCGGACGTGAATGAGGGCGTCAATTTGGTGCGTAGGTTTTTCCAGCTGGCTCCTTCCATTTGAAACAAGCCAGCGGACATGGGATCGTTCTCCTCATCCACATAAACCCCGCGATCATGGAAACTGGCAAAGTCCTTGGTAACTATATCGCGAGAGATTTGAGCATCTCTAATCAGGAGGGCAGGTCTCAAAGTGAGATACAATCCAATTACGGGTTCCTTTGTCGATTTGTAGATATCGTAGATGGCCAATCCGAATGATCTTTTTCCCTTCGCTACCGATTCCATAGCCCCGAATGGAATACTCTTTGCCGTGGACGGAAAACCCTTTCGATCCCAGTAGCTAAATGTCCACTTGAGGTAGACATAAAGCAATGTGACCACACCGATCAGTAGATATATTGCTAACATTTCGAATTCTTCGTCTGCACTTCTGGCGAGCTAAATCGAAACTAACTTTCCGATCCGACAACCAATTTATATTCGTTAGAGTTCTACCTATCTCGGAATTTCGCCATACGGACGCGGTATTACGTTATCTTTCGGTTTGAAATAAACAAAAGCACTTGAGGCTAGCGATTCCTTGAGGGGTAGGTCGGTCGGTCTGCTTGTTTGCCGTGGAATATCCCCCGGAATGAGTTCCATATACTGCCTTTTCAGTGTGACTCGGCAATTCAAAAGCTCTAGGCGAAGCATTATTAAATTTGCAAGTAATATTTTCTTTGGCATGTGTAGACAACCCTACAATCGTGATACGAGAAATAGCCCCTTGATAAACCTCCATGTATACTCGTATATTTAGTAGCTCGAGAACTATGGCGTTGTTGCCACTGGAGTGCTTGAATGAATTACGTTGTATTTCTATTAGAACTTTTTAATTGTAGAAAATGAATTTTATTTTAACTTATGTGGGTTCTAAAACATGTTAGTTAAAATGTTGTATTATTTAACTCAACTGCCAAGTTTATATGTACTTTTCCCAAACACCTTGTAAAATCTTTATTTTATTTTTGGCTTTCATAGATTAAGATAATCACCATTTCCTATCAGAATTTGTTTCCATTAAAAGACTTGTTTTAATTAGTATAATCGCAACTCATTATTCGGAATGATTTATGATTTATTAATGAAGCAGAATAACTGGTTCGCTTATCAAGAACTGAGCCAAATTGATAAAGTTTTTGGGGGGCCAAGCCGAATTGACCTAGGCCCAGGGGCTATTCCCGTATTCTGAATTCTGAAGAACCTGTGACTTGCATATATCCTACATACGTACATCTAGTCCAACTCTCTCCGCCCCAAAACTTTCCGCTTGCCTGTTTTGACCCGCTTTGTTGACTTTGACGTTTATGGTAGCGCTCCCCCGATGTTCAGGTTGTTCACTTGAGAACTTTGTGCTGTCAAAGTAATTCGTTGTTGTTGTTGTTTCTGTGCAGCGAGTGGCAACGACTTTGGTTAAGTATGTAAGCAACCCAACACAATGGAAACAACAATAAATAAAACAATAATATAAAGACAACAACAGTGTGCGGCATACAAAGTCAAAGACGTTGAACCGATTCGTGTATTTCTGTTTTTATATGGGGGTTTTTGTTTTTGGAACTTTTCGGGTGTATGCAAATATGCAAATAATTTAAAAAATACAATACAATACTGGGCAATTCAATAAATTACAGTAAAATTAATTTTGTTACTTGAATTACTATTTTTATAAATTAAATAAACTATTATTGTTTTATTTATTTGGCAATTTTACAAATTTCTTTAAAATTAATTATTTTAAAACGGAGAGCTACTATTATTTTGCTTGCAGTTGTAACCTGCCAATCAAAACCAGATGAAAACGAGTTTTTATTTGAAAGAAATGTATATATTTATTAACATCATTAAATTAATTAATATATAATTATTCCACATTAATGAATTTCTTGCCTTTTTTCCAGACATCTCAACTTGCTTGGCTTCGGCTTGTAAATTACAGGAAGGAACAGCAGTAATAACATAAACAAGGTGAGTTTCTTTGCAAGATCTCTGCAATTAAGTTGGGATTACTTGAGCGGTCAGTGGTAAAGATATATGATTTCAATTGAACAAGGGGCAGCGCCAATTATTAAGTCATTAATTCTTGGGGATTAGCTTTCTCTCCATCTCTATCTGATAAGCCGCTGACTTGCTCCCCCGTAAATAGCCTTGATAAGGGCCTTGAGAGTCAACAGCCACCGCCATCAAACATCCCGCACAGAGCTTTCAACCTGTGTTGATAACTTGGCTTTTTGTTAGCTAAATATGGGGATTTTAAATAGTTAAAATTGTGATTATATATAAATGTTATTTAACTTATAACTCTTAATGAATTCTTACTAAAATCATTCTTACAGTCGAATTCATCTAATTAGATTTGATTGTAAAAAATATCTGATTTGAAATCAATTTTCAATATGCCTAGAAGTATGCCACGATATATATTTTTATTTTTATAAAATACTTAATACTAATGAGAAATTTAAAATTTCTTTTGGTATTCATATATGAATATCATTTAAATACCTTAATGGGTAATTTTTTAGTTTTTTTTCTTAAAATCAAACTATTCCTAACTACCTAGGGTATCTTATCTCGTTTATAACTATTTGTACAAATCTTTAGTTGGATACTGTGGTTCTTCGCTCTCAATAAATGCTGGTTTCCGAAGCTTTGGTTCTCCCTCACTTTGAAGCTTTCCGCCAAAAGCAAAACAAACGCACAAGCTGAAGCAAAACAAAAAAATATATATTAAGAAAAAAGCTCGTCAGTCGTCAGCTGCTGCGCGTAGTAGTAGTTTGTGTGTGATTTTCACGGAAAAGTAATTCACATCTGTGTTGCTAACCGATTTTCCCATTTAACACCCACAATTCGCAACGGTAAATGCTTTATCCGTATCCAAAGTGTGTCTAGAATTTTTCTAGTGGATGAAAAACCTAACTTTTCCGAGCATCGCGCAGTTTCAAACGAGTGACCTTAATCTTAAAGCCGTAAACTGAAAAATGTATTTAACACTTTTGGAGTTCAAAAACACGCGCAATTAAACACTCAAAGTGAATGACAAAAGAGCTTTGGCAACAACAACAACGACGACAGCGACAGGGCCTTAACAACTTCCTCAATCTAACGCCCTTCGAAATGTTTTAGGCTATATACACAGCTATATGGAAATAAACCCAACCTCAAGCTCGAAACTCGAGAATAAAGCGAGCAAAGAAGCTGAAAAGCAAGGCAACTTTTTCTATATCTTTGGGTAGAGTCGGCTTTTTAAATACCCGGCACACAGGCTCTCTCTCTCTCTCTTTCTATCTATAACGCTCGCTCTCTCTCTTTCTCTCACACCCCTGTCTATATAGCCCACTCTCTCTTTCTATTGATTGTGACGCAAATCTCACATGTTTATAGAGCAGAATTCGAGTTTGATTAAATTTATATTAATTTGTATTTGTTTAAAAAACAAAGCTTTTTCAGCGGCGGCGTTGCCAGATGGGCAGGAAAAGTCGGATCGAAAAAATAACCGAAATAGCATTGACATTTTCAAAAGAGCTAGAAAGAGAGGGCTTGCTTCGGTGTATTACACATGTTTAGACTTGCAGAAAGCTCGTTTTTGTTCGTGCAGTTCAATTAAAAACATGTGCTGCCCCCTGTCCAATATTTTTGTTTATTGTTTATAAATGAGAGAACTTTGTTCACCCCCTCTCTCTGCCTCTCGCTCTTTTGTTGCTGCCATCTCGCTTGCTCTTGTGGGTAAATAAGCAGCTGAGGTCAGCGAGCAAACGCCGGCGCAGCTTTTTCTGTCTTTGCAAAGACAAAATGGTAGCTTTTTCACTTGCGCAGGTTGAGAGCTTTTTTGATTTTTCTTTCTTTTTTTCTATATTGTTTTTTGTATGTATAAAAGTGGAATCGAGCGAAATAGGAAGAACCTTGTACGCTCTTGACTATGGAATGGAATTTAGTGTGTGGTTTTTGTTTTAGTTTTTCTGTTTTTTTTTTAGTTTCTCCATCCATCATGATGCTCTCTTATTGGTTTAGTTTTTGGTTGTAGTTTTTCGGAGAGTCTCTTCTTACAGCAGAAGATTCTTCTTCTGCCGAGGGTTTCTTCTTCTAGTCTTGCGACTTGGGGCGTCAGCGGTGACCTCCAAAGCTGCTTTTGCACTGATTTATTTTGCCGGCCAGCTGCGGAAGCGTTGCCTCCTCTTCGCTTTTTCTTTCGTATTTTTGTATTTTGTTCGTATTTATTGATTTCATTACTATTTGGCCGAGGCTGAGCGTTTTTTAATGCCGGCAAGCGAGCGAGAGCCATGTGCAAATGCCAAGAAAGAGACAAGTGCACCCACTGATGGGTGGGCGAGTGAAAGAGAGGGGGCTATCTGCTCTGCTCTACACAAAAGTCTTTGTTTAATTTAGCTTATCACACAAAATTCTGCTGATAACTTGAATCACTTTTTTTCGATGTTTTTTTCAGTATCTTTTGTTGTTGGCTTTATTTTTATTTTGATTTGGCATTGAACATTGTACGCTGGTTTTTTCACCCTTCTCTTTCGGTGTGTGAGTGAGTGAGTGCGAGAGAGAGAGGGAGATGCGATAATATTTGTGTGCCGTTTGGCTTTTTTGATAATTTCGCGTGCAAATATCACGTATGCGACGGGTTGTACCGAACTTGGTCATTATATGGTCAACCACGTTCGTCTCGCAATTGAATGTGATAAAATTGATGTGCCATTTCTCGGTATTCATTTTATTTTAGCTTATCTCGTTATTCTTTGTTCGCAAAGGTGTTAGATGAAAAACGTTGCATATTTCAAGGCGCACTGTCGTTGTTAGTTAAGGTTGACCAATTTACCTTAAATCTAACTAATTCCTCTTTAAATTAATCAGCTTTAGATCAAGATGACGTTTATGTGCTAACAATAAATTAAGACCTTATAAAAAATATTCCATAAAGTGCCAAAAACAAAGAAATCAATAATATATCATAAGAAAATTCAAGTAATAAAAGTATCAGCAAGCCGGAAAAATCAAAGCAAAAGTTTTGATTTTCCATTTGAGTTCCGTGCGGGAAGTTGTAGAAGAAAAACCTTCAAAGTGGATACCCTGGCGTTGCCTCTTGGAGGGCTATCTCATGTTAGAATGGCTCTAGCCAGGTAAGAATTACCATATGATAATCCAAATTCCAACAATTTCAATCAAATTTTAAAGTAATAAATAGCAATAATAGTTTCTTTTATTTCGTTATCGCCTTTAAGATGATTTATAAACTATTTGAAATGTAAATCTCTGACAGTTTACAGCAATATTCGTTAAATAAGATTATGTCAAAGTGCAGTCATATTATTTTCTTGTCTTATCACAAAATAAGATAAAACTCTTAGGTAATTTATCTCGTTGTATTTTTTACATTGAATACCTATACAATACTCTATATAATGACTACTAACTTGCGATCTCTTAATTTCATAAAGATTATTTTGAGTGCTTCAAGCTCGTCAGGAAATGTAAAACATCCCATAAAATTTGACGATCTTTACGGATCAATTAGCGATGCCCACGCTAGTAACGAAAATTCAATGTCGTCGCGAATAGTGATTACCGTTAAGCTATGAAAAATACATCAACAATAACAAAAAGCAAGGCGAATGCGCGAAATCGAGGAAACAATCAAACGAAATGTGCAACATTTGATGCGCTCGTGTGTGTGCATTGCATTAAAATTCAGGGGCAATGCCGTGCCTAGATGTAATTACCGTTATAGTCAAGTGCAAACCATATGGCAGATAAATATCGCCTGACCCCTCGCTTTCATAAAGTGTAATGAAGTACGAGAAAAAATGAAGGAAAAAAACGTTGGAAAATAATGTAGAAAAATACGTATACGTAATATGATCATTTCAAAGATATAAAAATCAATTTAAATATTTTCAAACATTTGTGTATATTTGATTTAGGAAAATAAAAATTATATAAAGTTAAGAAATATTCATCCGTAAAATGTGGAATTCGTAATCAGTTTTCTGGAATTTTAATCAATTTCAATTTTATCTTTTTCTTATATTAAAACATTATTATGAAAGCTATTACATATTACTCTAGATGTTTTTATTTTTTCTGTTCAGAAAATAGAGTAATTGTAAGTTGTAACCATTTTGTCACAGAGAGAAAGACAGAGATAGAGATTGATAAATTACCCATTGAAGGGATCTGGGTGGTGGAGTAAGGGAGATGCAAAATTGACCCTTGTGCACTTCACTTTCACGGATTCGGATTTCGAAATGTCTTTAACATTGGAAGACCGATTTCCACTATTTATAGAGAGAAAGTAGACGACGATTTTGAGTGATCATTTTCTCAGAGAAAGAGAAAGAGAGAGGGAGAGGAAGAACGGGCGTGAGAGCGAGAGCGAGCATGCAAGCCTCGTGCTAATTCATTTTAATTCATTTGACCGAAGGTGAATTCGCTGCGAGAGGGAGTGAGAGAGGGAGAGGAAGAAGAAGGGCACACATGTGCACCATAGTAATCTCTCTCCCACTTTGTTTATGTTTTGTTTTTGTAACGGTTTATTTCAATTGTAGTTGTAGCTATTTTTTTTTAATTGTCTATGAGGAAGTGTGTGCAAGCTATTTGTAGTTGTTTTGTACTCATTTTTTTCTATTTTGTGCGAAGGTGTTTCCATTTGTAATTACAATTACATGGCTCTGCCTTCGATCGTGTGTATATGTGTGCTGTTTGTTTGTTGTAATCATGGGTTACAAAAGCGTTTTGCCATTGTTGTTGCTGTTTCAATTTGTGCGATAAGGTCGTTTTGCTCTATGATTTTGCGTAATTACATTTGATAATATTTCAATGTGAAAACCTTTGCGGGCACATCATATGAGGGCAATTTAAGTTGTGCTATATAATTTTCATAAGCATATCACATTTCCTTGTGCAACCCAATATCGTATAGCAAATTTCACTATTTTAAATAATTCATTTTTTTAAAAAGAGTACCAATTAACAAAAACAAATATTCTTGTTGAATGTATTAGATTAAGTAACCAGTTTTCAACTATTTCACAAAACAAATAAATTGTCTATCCTGCATTTTAAAAAATTCAGCTGTTTCCGAAATTGTTTTGAATTCTTTTGGACTAGATTCTTTAAATTCCATAAAGATCCTCGATGAAGTTACCCAATAATTGGCTTAACTAGGGAATTCCTCTGTCCAAGAAAGATGACATTTCCCAAATATTTCTCAATATCTTTATTCGACACATTCAATATGCCATTTGACATTCAAGGTTCTTTGACTTTGTCGCTTTTGTGACACTGAGACTGACAGATGGACTGTGTGAGTTGATGTCGAACCTGTTGAAGAGCTCTTAAGGTCCCATGGTTTAATCGAATCGATTGTGGTGGATGGGGAAATCAATGTGGTCACTGTGGAGTGAAGGTTTTCCCTAATAAGCCAATCCATAATTTTCAGTCAGGGGGTGGTGGCCCTCAAACTTTGTCATTTCCGATAGATAAACGTGGAAAGAGAAGAAAAGACCCCCAAAAAACATTCTCGTTCTATATTTATATCGATGACATGATTTCATTTCAATGTTCATGCCACAAAACTCACGATTCCGCGCCCGATAACAATGACACAATTCAAGTGTAACTGTGTGGGTGTCGTCGCATCTGTGTGCGTGTGTATCTAAGGTTGTTGTTGCCGTTGCTGTTGTCAGCCACCCGCAACGAAGCTACAATCATTGACCCTCATGCCTTCAAACTGGCTAACACTCACATGGACGTGTACGTGTGTGTGTGCTTCAGTGGGTGGAAGGGACTTAACTAACTTATTGATTCAAAATTTGTTGCTACTATACCATAGTATGTCAGCCTATCACTAGCAACCTTAATTGGTTAACCATACCAAGGGTATTATGATATGGGTCGAGGCGAAAATAATGGATTCTCATGCAGAAACCGAATCAGAATCAGCTTTTAACCCAAATTTGTCAAGAACTCAACAGAGCTATCTTAGCATTACATTATCAGTGACGTTTTCGACATACTATTTGAAAATCCTGACATTTCAATTAGAGTTTTGCATTGCGGCAGTCTATAATCAGAATACCAAAATAGAATACGCATTTTTGTATAAGCCTTCAAGATAATTTGATAACCTAATATTATTCGTTTCTTTTGGCAGAACCAAAATTAAATTATGACCCTGCTATTTATTGAGATTTGAAGGCTAAAAAGAATGCAGGTTTTCCGTGGATATTTCGGTGATTTTGAAAAGAACTAATAAAAAACATTCAGATATTTAAGTTTGAAGGCTGAAAACATGAAGAATCTAATAAAATGGTACGAAGATTAAGTTGATATTATTTTATTATGTTCTTCAATAGACTGGATGAAGTTAGAAGAGGTTCGATAACTGAAAAAATATTTAAAATAATGATCTAGATATCGAAAAAGTGAAAGGTCAATTATAAGTCGCTTTCATTTATCCGTTAATTTGGCTTTGGTTAAGCGCCCCAATCGCAACAAATCTCAATTACAGCACTTCATTCTCGCCCGCAATCCGCAATCGCATTCAAACATTCGAATGCGAAACAACAAACAGAAATGTTTACAACAAAACGCGATGAAACAATGCACACAGTCGAAAGGAGGTGGAGGCTAAAAGCAAAACAACGCAGCGGAGCAGAGCGCCGGCAGAGCAGCGGCAGTGCTGCCCAGCGACAAAAATGCAGCTGGCTGAAAAGCTGAAAAGCGTTGGCGGCGTGCTCGATACTAAAGCGTCTCAGTCGGCGCCGCAGTCGCTGCCTCTGCTCCGATTTAGCCTCGTTACAAGCGGTCGGCCGCTTTGGAGGTGTCAGCAGAGGTGCCAACTTGTGCTTACAGAGAAGCTGGCCAAATCAGTTACCAAAAATAACTTTGTAATTTGTTTTCCCAATAAATAATTAAAGTAATATAGCCACCTTTCTGAAACAAAATCGATTGGAATTTGAAATGTTCTTAACCGAATTCAGCATTGAGTTCCTAACTATATAAACCCCAAGCTTAGTTTATTGAGTTATTATATAGTTTTGGAAGATTAGTTAGTAAAAATTTAAGAACTAATTAAAGAATTAAAAGAATTAATACTCAATGAAAAAAATATCTTAGGTTCTTACCCTCTTGTATTTCTTTATAACTGTTAGTTCTTTGTGCTTTGACTATGTTGTTTCTATAACTCGAAGTTATCCATAAATCGAAGTTCTCCCTCAACTTTAAGTTATTCTTAACCTGAAGTTCTCCTTAATTCGAAGTTATCTATAACTCGAAGTTATTCATAACTCAAAGTTATTCCATAACTCGAAGTTTTCCATATCTCAATAGTTCTTCTATAACTCGAAGTTCTCCATAACTCGAAGTTTACAACTTTAAGGTGTTCTTAACCTTAAGTTCTTTACCGATTTCTTAGTTTTTCAAAACTAGACTTCACTTTTTTATATCTTAAAGTTTTCCAAACTTCAAAGTTCTCAATGTCTCGAAATTTTTAAGAGGCTTTCCAGATCGTAGCCAAATTTTCTGCTCTGTACGCTGGCCGCGCCCTCGCAACGCTGGCTGCGCAGTCGCCCTCGCATGTGGCCACAGAAATCGAAATCATAGCCCCGAATTCGTCACCAACTTTGGACACTACTTACATGCCGCCAACGCTGATGTCAGCGTCGCAGCCGACGTTGGCAGCGCTGCCAGCATCGACGTCGGCTTCGACGTCAGCCTCTGTTGTCGGCAGCGTGTACTACTTTTGTTTTCATTGAAAACGTTTGCTGTAATGTTTGTGGTATGTTTCGCTGGCAGCGCAGTCGACGCCGACGTTGCTCACATGGTCACTGAGCTTTGGCTCTCTCGCTCTCCCTCGTTGTCTCTCTACTCTGCTGCTGCTGCTGCCTCTCTCTCTCCCACTCTCTGCTGCTGCCGCTGCCTCTGCCGACGTCGCTGCCTGGCGTTGCCTCGCTCATTTGTTTTGGGTCGTATTGACCTTCTTAAAAAGTAGGTAACCTCATTTCTCATTTATCGTGTACAACTTACATGCTGCTGCACTGCCGACGTCGCAGCTGCTCTGCTCCGACCTCTGCCGACGTCGCTGCCAAGGGTGGGGGGCTTGTCTCCGCAGAGGCCAAAAAAAATAAAATAATATAGCGCCAAAGAAATATCTCACGCATCTTGGCCACAAAATGCAACGCCTTCAATTGTTTAGCCAAGATTCTTTGATTGGTTGTAATCCTCTCGCTTTTTGGGGGAAGTACTCATTATTTTAGAGGCCATTTTTGAAGTGATTCGCTTCCTCTTTCTTAGATCATCATTCGTAAGGGCATTTTTCAACACTAAAGAATTTATAATTATATTTTATGTTTAAATTATATTTGATCCTAAAACCATTTTATATTTTTAAATGTAAAAAAATAATAACAATAAAAATTATTAAGAAAATTACAACTAAGTATTAGCCATATATAAATTAATTCATAACTTGGAAGAACGAATTAATAATAAAATTCTTGTTCAAGCGGCTAAAACCGGTTGGGAATTATAGCAACAGGATACAATTTTTTTGTATTTTTTTGTAATTTCCTTGTAAACGATCCTTGGCAAAATTCCATAGATATGTAAATCCAAAAAACGTCGTAAAAATTTATTTTATAAACAGACTTCCCTATTTAACTTACACCCATGTGAATTTGAAGGGCATATTATTTCTTTTTATTTCCCCCTATTCCATTTGCCTCTTTCGAAGCTCATTGAATTGCCAAGTGATCGCTTCCTAGTGCCCCCGGTGCGCTGACGTCACAAGGCGACACTGACAGAAATAATTGCGTCGAAGTATTCGCCGGGCAAGGTTTTCGTTTCGGCGCAGATTATGTTTCAGACTTTTCCGAAGGTGAGGCATAATTTGAAAAGTGTGTAATTTGTTTTCCTACGCTGATTGCACTTGGAATTTATGCTGCGGCGGCTCCCTTGGTTTACTTATGTCTATATATTTCAGTGTGCGTGCATAAACATTGAACAGTATTTTTTTTTGCGCTCGCTAAACTGAACCATACCATACTATAGCCAACCAACCCAACTGAACTGAACTCAAGCGAGCAGAGCTGAGCGGCAGCGAGTTGTCGTCGCAGTCTCGTTTACTATTGACACCATTAATGTTGCCCCAATGTAGGTCAATTGCGCGCTAATTGCCCCGCCACTCGCCTTCTGCCGGGGGTCGTTTCGTCTCCTCTCAATGCTGAAAACGCAGCCACAGCCACTGCCTCTGTTCGCTTACCTCTACCTCTGCCTCTGCTGCCGCTGATTGAAGCTACCAGCTTGACCTTTTAGGCCTCGGGAGCAGAACGGGCCACTTGGCCAAAAAATGTGGCTCTTTTGGCGATTTGTAAATGTCCGAAAAACGGTCCTTATAAAAGATTGTATTTGGAATTCTTAACTTTAAGGATGAGAAACAGGTGTTTTATGATCATATTACTGTAGTATCAAGATGGACAAGGTTTAGAGATATTAAACTAAGAAGCATTGTCTTCTTAAAGATAATTAACACTTTAATGAAAACATTGATTTCAAACAATTTGTATCCTGGAAAATTGAAACAGATCTTTAAAAATAATTTAAAAGTCTTGATCGATTATAAGTAATGACTAGAAAACGATTTTATTTAGAAGATTTATTAAAAAAAAAACAATTTTTAGATGGGTAGAACCTTAGGGATTTCAGGACCAAGGCAAATATTAATTTTAGTCAATTTTCCCTTCAACAAATAATTACAAATAAATTATTTTTAAATTACAAATGTAGTACTTACACTTTAATCTGAGCTATTTTTAGAATGACTAAAAATAAAGAATCTCATCAGTTGCTTGATTTAGCTGTAGCTACTTTTTTGTAATATATCGTAGGCAACAAGCGTTCCAAAGAAATTGCTCATATTACGCATACGCCATGTGAGACAGCTTGGCAACCGCAAAATAACTCTCAACTCACTGGATTTGCTGCTGCTGCTGCTGCTCTGTTGTTGTCTTCTTGCTTTCGGTTTTATTATTTTTGGGGCAGCCAGCCCAAAACTCTGACCTAGTTTCCGCCTTTTTGGGCACCGAAAAAACTTTTGTTGTACATTTATTTTCTGGCTTTGTATTTTTGCATATTTTATGATTTAATCAAAGGAAATTATACACGCATGCAGAGCATCCCAGGGTGTGTTCCCTTGGGGAACGAATCAGACGAGCAGTATAGTAGAGTAAAGTTCCCTCAGCACACACACACACACACTTATTCGTGCTGGGGTAATAAAACCGAAACTTGACCTAATTCTGAAAACTGATGCCGTCGTCTCTGTGTTTTTGCTGCTCTGCTATTTTTTTTGTGTCTCCATTTTCAGGCCTGCTAGAAGTGGTTGTATATATACATATATCGTTGTCTTAGCATATACAACATTCATCTTACGGAGCTGCGAGTATTTTAATTATGGCATTCCCAATAAACAATTGTAGGTGGTTGGCTGGGGAAAAAATACAAATATCGATCTATGGGGCCTATTGAGCACTTGGGAAATGGAATTGCTCTGTTTATGGAAATCGTTTGATAAGCAAAGAAAACAATGCGATTGGGTAATGGCAAGAAATGTGTTGAATTACGAGATGTAATATCATAAAACTAAATGTTATCGTAGCGCTTGTACTGGAATTTTGAAATAAAGCAGATCTGAAAGGTTTATGTAATACTCCATTTGGGTATTGTATCAAATTCGGTTACACATCTAAGTGCAATGGGGTAATATGTGCTGACTTATGGTTGTTCAAGAACTTTAACATTTCGAGTGCATTTTAAATTGCATACTTCTGTAAAGATTTAATTGATTTTAATACAATGCCACATGGTCTAATTGCACACTAAGTCGTGCATATCTCAAGGAAGTTTACCTCATAAACACTTTAATAGTGCTACTTGAAACCATAAATTTCGATTTAGCCAAAGAGAAACGATTGATAATAATTTCTTGTTGTTGATTTTTCGTAATTTCCACAGAGTATATCAATCTTTAGATTTTGAAACGCCCAAATGATGTTGTTTCCTTCTTCGTACCGCCCCTTTACCTCCCACTTTTGTCTTGTTTGGCTTCTTTATAATTTCCATTCGCAGACTACAATTATTTGATTCACTTGAATCGCACCAGATGGTCCCCCTTCCTCTTTTTACATTCTATATATGTACGTATAGATCTCTAGCTGGTTCTCCTCCTTTGATTAATACAATCATTCCCCTAGTGGTCCTAGTAGTCCCTTTGCCCCCTGCTAAGTACAGCCCTGCCCCCAGTTGCGCTTCTATTTCATTACTACTATTATTACGCTCATTTTTGTTGTTGCCCATCGCCTGTTGCTAGCCAATGTCTTCCTTTCCCTCTCTCTTTTTTTGTTTCTTGCCTCTCTGTCTCACTTTGCGTAATTTACGCGGTCCAATACTTTTTGCCCTTAGTTGATGAAGGGCATATTTCCTAAGTAGCTTCTTTAATCTTAAAACCTTAATATTATGAAATACAATTTGTAGGATCTTCAAGGATAATACTTAAAATATTTTAAAGGATTTAATTATCAACTTAAAATGATTGATATCTTTTTAAATCAGACAAGAGTAATATCAGGTATACGTAGAAAAACAACTTTACTAAAAAATACCTTTACATTTCCCTTAAAATGTATAGATACTATCTATTAGATAGTACTAGAAATAGTAGGGTAACCTCAAACATTTTTAAATGGATATTACTATCTTTACTGATTATAATTAAAAGGGTATTGAGGCTTCGCCTGATGAAGTCACCTCCTTTGTCATCTGTTTCATTTTTTAATTCGCTTATTCCCTTGGTCTGTCTGTAGATATTTCATTTCATTGGCCACCAGGCGATGGGAACAGCGGACTAAATTGAGCCCAGACCCAAAGTGAAACCCAGGCCAACCCAACTGAACTGAGAGTCGAGCAATGTTCTAGCCTTGTAATACCCGTCGTAGTGGTAGTAATTTTTATGGTTGTTGTTGTTTTTGGTACCTTTAACCTTTGCTTGGTTAATGCGAGCGGCAACACCAACAAAAACAAAAACAACAACCTTCTCTGACGTCGTTTTGTCGTATCCTTGAAAGTGTCTATCTGAGGTCATCAACTACAATTTTCGTCGAGCTGGTTGTGTTGTTATTGTTGGTCGGGGCTCGTTTATCATTGGACTTTTCATGGTCGAAGCTCCGAACACAAAGGGAGAAATATAAAAAATGTATATTTCCCAACAACAGCGGTTAAAAAAATATTATTAAAAGGAGACACTCGCAGGATTTCTCCAGGATTCGAAAAACACTACGGGTGTGTCTTATTGAGAGACTCTTATATTGTTGTGTTTGTTGAGTGCGCCACGTGCATTTAATGGTAATTATATGCGAGCGACCACAAAACCGATATAACCCCCACCATTCCACCCATTATCTGTAATTGCCTTTGTTCAAATATCGATTTCGATAGCAGAGCGATTTTCCATGTATGTCGTTGGTGGATTTTCCATGTTCCATAATCAATATGGGCTATCCAATCTAACAAAAAAAGTAGGGGTAGTAGGATTTAAATCAAATGAAGTAAAGGGTATTGTAAGGGACATAAAATATAACATTTTCCAGACATTGTATTTTTAGAAAGTTTAGTTTTTGAAATAAACCCAAAAATGGCATAATATTTTTTCAACATAATTTAAATTACAGAAAATTTGGATTGGGGAAGTTGGACTGAAAATGGGCCACAAATAGATCGCGAAACAAACGCACATTAGAGTCCACACAGAGGCTAAGCAAAAGTAAACAGAAATAATATCGTTTCAGGTCAGGGTTTCCAAAAGTACACACACGCACACCCGCCCCAGTGATAATTATCTGACAATGAGATTGCGGACCGCGGGCCAAGCCAACCTCAAAAAGTGAGCTAAAAGGCCGAAAAGAGAGCACCATACACATATGTAGTATATAAGTACATGCGGTGCGTGGAGCAGAGGGGTTAAAGTAAACTGCATTAATGAAACTGGGTTATAATTGAAATCAATGGACGACGGACAGACAGACCGCACCAGACATAACCACGCTGGATTTCAACATAAACAATGCATAAATCCAAAAGATACTTACGAGGCAGCCGGCCCACGAGAGCCCTACAAGAGTCAGCGGTAACAACATAAGCAGCCCGATCACGGCACAAGCGATTTATGAGTGCCCCGGTGAAAACTGACGCCGTCTCATCGAACAGTGGGTTAGTGGTCTATTAAGGGTGTTTAAATCAGGCAAAAAATAAATATAAAATATAGGAGCAGAAGAAAATCTATTGATTAACATAAAGAAATACTATAGGTTTTTTTTTTAATTTTCATAGTATTTAAATCGTATATTTAAAACTTACCTGTCCTGCATAAGGCCTAATAATATAAGTATATAAGTAATATTAAGTATAATATACCTAATATTCCAAAATAACGATCGGCAGCAGTCGTTTTACATTTTACTCTGCCCATGCTTAGCCGCCACACGCACAGTATACAAAAATTTCGTACCACTGTGCCCTCACTTAGGTGTTCCATTCCAGTTCGTTTCGTTCCGGCACGCTTAAACGCTTAACAAATTGAATTCGAGTGGCAGGCGGCATTCAAAGCAACAAAGAGAAACAAAGAAGCTAAGCAGCTGTAGAAAATGAAGAAGCTGAAGACACACAAGGCAGAAGAGTCGTCTTCAGTGACAGAAGAGCCGACAGCGAAGAGAGAAGCCTTCAAATGGCAATGTGCGTGACAAAAATGATGACAGCCCCGAGAGGCAGAGACCCTTGGATCCCCCGACTTTTGGATGCATTAAGCGATTCGAGCGTTATATGTACGTTTCCTTTCGCACGTTTCAGCTTCCTCGACATTTGCATATTTTTCTCGTTCCGTTTGCCGCTGCGTTCCACCGGTTGGCCCTGAAACGAAGCGGAATTGAAACGCCTCGGAGACATGGTCTTTAGCTCTTTTAATCATTTTCATGCTACCTCCGTATATCGGCGATGTTTATTTATTGCTCTTGTGGCTGCCGGGGCCTCAATCTCAATGTCTACCGCTTGTAATTTGTATCTTTAAGATACGCGATCCCGACTGCTGGTCTCCATTTGCTGTTGTTGTTGTTCTTGCTGCTGCTACTCTGTCGCCTGTCTTCTGTCTTTTTTGTGGCTGCATCTCTCTGCACATCTTCACATTAAAAATTTATGATGTAGCCAAAGAGTTAAGTCGCTCAAAGGCGTGCCTTCTGCTTCTGTCCGTTTGTCCGTCCGTCAGAGATGCTGTTTTGGCTACTTTCTAGCTGTAGACTTCCATTACTCGAACCCCAGAACCTTTGTATACGAATTAAAAATTAAGTACTACTGCACTTGGATAAAATATTTAATTCTATTAATATTTTCCATTATAATTTAAGGCCTAATGATTGTATCATTAAGTCCGTGAAATCATAAAGGTGTAAATATAAAATATATCTAAAATTCATGAGAACTTAATAAAAAACATTTATAGGTAAAGACGAAAACCATTTTTGGAGCTCGAATAGGTGTCTTCGATAAAAAGTGTCTTCGATTAACAATTTACTATAAGACTAACACTTAAATTATCTGCTTATAAAAGATTTCATTGAGAAATTCTAGGAAATTTAATTTAATTTATTGTATTTATTTAACTAGATTTTTTAGCTACTTATTTTATTTAATTCTTCGGTTGCCAGCACTGCCGTTTGTCCGCTTGTCTCGCTGTCCGTTCCTCGTTGATCGTCCCTCGATTCTTTGCGGCGGTGTGAGTGTGTTTCCGCTTCGTGTCCAAAAGTATCTCAAGAGCAGAGCTGCGGTTTAGAGTGTGTATCTTGTAGCTACTTAATGTCGTCTCAACTTGTATGGCTGCTTCCAGCTCTCTTGCCTTTTTAATATGTATAATCTGAGCAACCGGCCTGCCCGGCACATCAACTGCTTTTTATTGTTGCTAATCGCTTCCATTATATCTCTTGGGCCCCGCTTCTCTAGTATATTTATCTATCCACTTTGATCTCGTGTTCATCATTTTCTATCGTCCCTTCTACCAACTCGTCCCTCATTTGCATGACACGGCGCAAAGTTCTCACTAATTACTAAAGGTTTTCCCTGCCTCTTTGTGGTCGCTTTTTTAATTTGTATAATAAATCAGTTCTCAGTTTTCAGTCGCTGAGGGTCTGAAGGGAGCGAAGCGCACTTCATTTTTAGCGGAAAAGCGTGAAAAATATGCCATCTAATCTCTGGCGCTTTCACCTTATGGAGAGCGAGATGGAGAATTCTTGTTAACCACCGCGCCTATCGCTTCACCTGCATCGCTTGTCGAGAATTTAACACTTTGCCGGCCTGTGAAATTTGATAGTTGTTAGAAAGTATTTACTTAGCTTGTAAGCGGCAGATGGAGCTGATTATGGGAGCTCAGGTGAAAAGCTGAAATATTGAATGAGTTAGTGGGAAATTGTAGTCAGAGGAAGGAAATATGTTTAGAGGCTTGGGGTCAAGAAAAATATGTTTTTAAAAATAAAAAAGTACCTATAATAATTAAAAAATTAAATTCCGCACGAAAAGCATTTAAAACATGTTATGATGTTAAATACTGCCTAAGCAGCCACATTAAAATCAGCTGCTTATTAAATCCGAAATCGCAATACATTTTGTACACAAACGTGCCATTTAATTTGCCAACTTTTCCTCATTCATTCACTCAACTCACAATGAAGCTATTAAATCTAGCCTTTCTCCCAGCGCTTTTCGGGCAAAACGCCCACCCGTGAATAGGCGAAAACCCATTGGAAAATGCAATTTGAAAAACTTCGCTAATCTGCTGCACAGAGAAAATAAAACCGTATTGCAAGTAAAAGTTAATTTTTGTGTTGAGGAAAACTCACTAAAATGAAATACAACAAAAAACGGCGGCGGCATCCACGGCCAATGGAACTCACTTCACTTCCTGTTTATCTATAAGATACTTTTACAAATGAGCGGCAAGCGAATGCAGCTGCCAGATAGCCATGCACATATAATTAACTACACAGCATCTCGTGGATATATGTATATATTTGAAAGCGAGCCGATGTGAAATTGAAATTGGTCCTTTTCACTAAAAATGAAAACGTCCAGCGGCGCGAAAGAGCACTCTTTCCATCTCGCAGAGAGCCGCGAAGAAAGAGTGGGAGCCGCGTCTTCGCTTCGAGTATCTTTCACTCAAATGAAAGTAAAGGAAAGTATCTGCGCCGCGTCGGGGGGAGTTGATGGCCTGGTGTGGCAGCCGGCGAAATGAAATCAAATGAAGAAATGAAATAAAATGAAATGAAATTTGCTTTCAAACACACACATGGCGAACGCAAAGTAGCGGAGCCAAAACAAAAAGAAACATTATAAACTACTGGGTGGGTGAGTCACTTTTGGGATGGCAGAGTATCAGGGAATTATACAAAAAGTATAAAATTAATTTGTTTAAAATATTAAACATTATTTACCTATTGTTATATTTCTGAATTAGAAATCAACATATTTTTTTCTTGTACAATTAAAAATGTATAAATTTTTAAAGTATTTTTTGGATATATTACGTATACGACTTGTGATCAGGAAAAAAAATATCTTTTCAAATAAACCTAATTACTTATTTTATTTATTTATTTAAAATAAAAACTTGGTAAAATTAACCAATATAATTGTCAAACAGTCCCCAACCACAAAAATTCTCAATTAGCACACAATTAGCAAAGACACACACCCAAAGCAAAAATAAAATACACGTAACTATTTTTTATAGTTATGTAACTATCCGTATAGGTCCATTTTACCAAGAAAATTTTTTTGTGAGCTATCCAGCTTTAGCAATCGCTAATTTTAAAATATTTTTTATAATTTCTATTTCCAATATTCAAAATTCAGAATTCATAGCTTTAAATTCATGGGTTTCTCATTTTTAAAGGATTATTGGGATTATTGGGAATATGTTTCTCTGTGTACCGCCTAACTCTTTCTCCCTCTGACTTTGGTTAAATGAAAGCTTGACGCCGGTCCGACGACAGCTGCCGCAACAGCAGCAGCAGAAAACAGCAGCAGCCTCGATAACAGCAGCAGCTATAAAATTAAAAATAACAAAAAAAAAAAAACGGCAGCCGTTTTCAAGGTGGCAACTGTCATTCACTTGGCGGCCAGCAACTGGTGAAGCCTCAACTCAAAACTGAAAACTCAGACCCAAAACCGAAACTCCAACTTCAGCTTCGAATTCCGATTCGGATTCGGATTCAGCTGCCTGCGTCCCGTCCTCAGCTCTCGGGCTCTTTGGCATTGACTTGACACCTTGCCTGGTAAATTTATGAAGTGAGAGCGCCCCGGAGTCTCCAAGTTGAAGTCACAGTCGAATTCAGAGGCTGAGACCAAGTTGAAGCCACTGCAATGCATTACTTTCTCTTCCTGTTTGCCGCTAAATGAATGGAAATCATAAAGTCCAACGGCAACGAAATCGGCTTCAAAACTATTGAGCCAACTAATGTGGGTGCTGCCAGCCAGGAGAGTTATTATAAATCACTTTGAAAAATATTTTAAAAAATTAACATTTTTAGTAATAAATATTACAATTTAATAATAATATTTTAATAGCCAATTTAAATTTATAGAAGGAAAATACAACATTTATTTTCCGCTTCTGTGCTTGAGTCTATAAATGTTCCCCCTTGTCTTTGCCTTCTTTTCTCCAAGTGCATTGCCAGCAATAACAAGAGAGAACGCTATAGTCGGGTTGGTGTCCCGACTATCTAATACCCGTCACTCGGCTAAAGGGAGGGCGATGGAGATGGAGATATGAACTTTGATCAGCAATAACTTTTTAACGAATAGTCCGATTTAAAAAATTTCTTCTACATTTCGATAGGTATTGATAAACACAACAAAACTGCATTTTTACTTTTCCGAAATATTTAAATTTTTAAAATCGTTTATAATCTATTGTGGGCGTTAGAGGGGGCGTGGCACCTTTTTGAAATAAACTTGCGCTGCGTAGGAGCTCCAAGAATCTTCATGCCAAATACCAATCCTCTAGCTTTTATAGTTTCCGAGATCTCAGCGTTCATACGGACAGACAGACAGACGGACAGACGGACAGACAGACATGGCTAGATCGACTCGGCTAGTGATCCTGATCAAGAATATATATACTTTATGGGGTCGGAAACGCTTCCTTCTAGCTGTTACATACTTTTGCACGAATACAATATACCCTTTTACTCTACGAGTAACGGGTATAAAAACTGCAATCTAGAGTGGAGTGAAGTGTACAGCAGACCAACAAAGTGACGGACGAAGACAATAACA
Source organism: Drosophila prostipennis (assembly GCA_037075205.1). Taxonomy (NCBI): domain Eukaryota; kingdom Metazoa; phylum Arthropoda; class Insecta; order Diptera; family Drosophilidae; genus Drosophila; species Drosophila prostipennis. The sequence continues at coordinate 77,702 of JBAMCJ010007206.1, forward strand.
AATGACAGTTGTGTTTCTCCTCTGTTGTTTTTGCTGTTACCGCTGTCTTGTCAACCAATTCTCATCTCAATTGCCTCAGACCCCGAGACTCAGTTTCAAATTCAGAGTCCCAGAGTCTTGTCTTTATCTTTGGTGGCTGTTGCGGTGTGCTGCTGATTTCATTTGTTTAAAATTCCATTTGAAAAGTTCAAACTGACTGGAAACTGACACCCACTCGCCAATGAATGGATTAACGATTGAAGGCGTCTGGTCTGGCCAGACTTTTCCTCCTCAAGATCGAAAGGGGACAAGGACCAGACAAACAGAAGTGGGACCTTTTTTAGAAAAGAAATAATTAAACAAAAAAATAAATTAAATATAAAATAAAATTGTTTAGTTCACTGAACCTTTTCTGACTCACGCAAAATACTGCGTTGGTATCTCTAGACTTCTTTGAATACGAACTTGTGATTTTGCCTAAAAAATTTGCATTTTCTACAATTACACTAGTTTACAAAAAAAAATCGACGTCACCCTACTTGAAGACAACCTTAATTTTCTGGTAGAGAACATCTCCCTGATTAAGAAATGGGCACTTATAATTTTTTTTATGATGTCAATTTTTTTTTAAGTGTAAAAAACGTTTTTGGCCCTTTTTTATTTTCTATCTTTTGTTCTGGTTAACCGATTTTGGTCATCTTAGACTTATTTTATAGGTAATGGAATGCCCTTTAACTTTCTTATACACAGCATTGAGTTCCAGTCATTAGTTTAGAAGCTACACCGCGTCAAAGTCTGAAAAAAGGGAAAAAATTCAATTTGGACCGGCATAAATCCGATCATTAAAAATACACGCCTAAAAACCGAAATTAGTTTTATAGTTTATTCTTGAAGATTGGACTTTAAGCAAAATAATAGGACCATCAGCTCAAAAATCAACCAAGCGTTCCATTTTATATAGATTTTTCAAGCTGGCTAAAAAGGGTATTACAGTCCTGTTAAAGCCATGTTAAGGCCCTGTTGTCTCAGTTAACAGCTGTAAACGGCCAAAAAATCACCGTTGTCCCAAACTCAAAATATTCATATAAAAAGCAATTGCTGGTGGATTCTAATGATCATTAGCTTGTTTTTTTTGTCAAAGAACAATCTACCAGAAGAAGTTATAAAACTAATTTCGGTTTTTAGGCGTGTATTTTTAATGATCGGATTTATACCGGTCCAAATTGAATTTTTTCCCTTTTTTCAGACTTTGACGCGGTGTAGCTTCTAAACTAATGACTGGAACTCAATGCTGTGTATAAGAAAGTTAAAGGGCATTATATTACCTATAAAATAAATCTAAGATGACCAAAATCGGTTAACCAGAACAAAAGATAAAAAATAAAAAAGGGCCAAAAACGTTTTTTACACTTAAAAAAAAATTGACATCATAAAAAAAATTATAAGTGCCCATTTCTTAATCATGGAGATGTTCTCTACCAGAAAATTAAGGTTGTCTTCAAGTAGGGTGACGTCGATTTTTTTTTGTAAACTAGTGTTATTTGTCGTTGTTAGTTTATTGCACAATTGGACAACAAGTCAAATGAGTTTAACCATAAAGTGTCGGTTGTTTGCGTTTATGTGTGTTTGTAATGCCGAACAGTGGCTTTAAAACTATATATAAAGGCCGTAAAGTATTCAAATTGGGAAAATTGGCTCACAAATTTTATGGCGTTGAGAAAGAGAAAGGAATTATTCAAATTATATTGACTAGATTGTGTAGCTTTAAATGGTTAGGGAATTGGAATGTTTCATTTTCCTAAAAGGCTTATATTTAAATATTTTGTTGTGGAAAAATCAATAAAGCTTGTATTGATTGTTTAAAGCCTTTGGTGATTTTTTTTCAGGAAAATTATCAAATTTTTCCTTTTTGGTAGCCTGCAAAATCCTTTCTCTTAAGTTGGTTAGCATTTTTCCTGTTTGGGGCTGTCCATATATTACGAAATCACTTAGGGGGGAGGGGGTCAACCAAATGATTACTCTAGTGCAAAACAATTTTTTTTTTGTATGAAGAATTGATTACATGGGGGGGGGGGGCGTCAAATATCGCCAAAATGGTGATTACGTAATATATGGACAGCCCCTTTTCTAGTTTTTTATGAGCTTACAAAACAAAGCTTGAGCATTACCAGTTAAAGCCCATCGATAAATTGAAATTGCCACTGTGCCCTCTTTTGCCCTCTTTTCTGCGTTTTTACGCCGGTTCGTTTCGTTTTCGACTTCAGTTGGAGTCTTTCCCCTGCAGCTTGGCATTCTTGATAAGTTAAGCTTTATGGTTGCGCTAGTTCATTAAATTTATTTTACAGACACACAGCAACAATGTCTGTGCAGGCACACCCCCCTCACAAACCTCCCTTCTCCCAATTTACCGCACCCAAAGTCTCAACTTTAGTTGCAAAACTCTCGGAGCGAACGCCCGAAACACGGTGAAAAATCCTATTTTAAAATAAAATATAATAAATAAAATATTAAAAAAAATTAACTTTTAATTAAATATCAAAATATCAAAGAGCATATTCTGAATTTTCCATCATTAAATAATATTTATATTAAGTGATATGGATTAATTAAATTTTTCCGGTGTAATGGTGAGAAAGAGAAGGGAAGTGGAACCAGCAGAACCACCGGCGAACACAAATCCTGTTCTCCAGCTCCCTCTATTTGTGTTGCCCTCTCTTTCTGCTGCTGTTGTGGCGTCTCTTTCGTCGGGCAGACACATCTCTTGCAGTAGTAGTCTTTGTGGCGTGTAGTGTGGCAAAGTAGTAAATTTAATGTCAGTTGCATTTAAATTGAAACTCGAGTGCCAGCAACCGGGGAATCTCCTTCTGTCGGAACCCCCATCCCTATTTTTCCCCCTTTTTTTCTGACTCTTTATCCACCCACTTCACTTCCCTGTCCGCCATTCTTTTCCCCCTTTGACCAAATGCTTTCGTTTTGCGGGTCCGTCGACAGTTTGAGTTAATTCCGGAGAGTTACGCCTTTACCACACATTATTTAGCATGTACAGTGTGGATCATAACTATATGTTAAACTATATTATGGGTTAAAAATAGTTTTTTATAAAATAAAACAAAATAATACTATTTTTACAATCGTTTCGATTTAAATTTACAAACAAGAGAAGGTCTATTTAAAATTTAAATTTAATCATGTCCATTTCCGCATGGATTGATTATTTTAAGCATATTAAATTAGTTAAATCCCACCTCTTGTTCCGCCTTGAATTAATTTGAACTTTTAACTTTCCTCAAGTTGCGCAACGCACCGTCTATGTGGATGTATCTTTGTATCTCAGTATCTCCTCGGTTGGCAGGCAGCCCAAAGCGATGGAACTGAGGGCCATAAAGTCATCCTTCGGATGACTCCAAAAAGAAGGGAAGTTCAGAGGGGAATATGGAAACTCAGGGTTGCCCCTTATCGAAGAAGATGCGCCCAGTCCGATCCCTTTCCTCTTGCAAAAATTTAATGTTGAGCAACGAGTAAAAGTTGGACCCTTGACTCCGTTTTTTTTTTTGCCGTATGACTTTAACGCGCTCCGCTGAAAGATACAAATTGTTATGCAAAATGGTGAAAAGTTTCATTCGGCATCAGCAGCCAGCGGACCGAGCAAACTGACTTCTTGTATTTTTTTTTGTTTTTTGTTGTATGTCGTTGCTGTTCCCGTTGCTTTTATGGAAGAAGAAAAATATTATAAGTAAAAAACGTAGCATTTTTTGATTTATTTTCATTTTATGTTGATCTGCTTTTGCAGCCGTCGCCGATGTCTGCGCTTTTATTTAATTTCGCTTCCTTCGCAGTTGCCATTGTGTGTGAGCAACTGCAATTGACTTCACGGTGGTTATGGTGCTGCATGTCATCCAGGGATCTTCTCTCTTTTGTGTACAAAAAACATAAAAAAAGAAAAAAAGCAAAACAAAACAATGCACAATGCGATCTTTATCAAGCAAAGGCTGCAAAACTGTTGAGTCTCATTGTACAATATGTTATTTATGTTGTTTAATATTCCCTTACATGTCGCAACTTCCCCCATTCCCCCCTCATATGAACATATGAACCTTTATTAATCGGTTGTAAACCTTTAACTCTTGTCGTTCCAGGTATGTTTATCATCCGATGACATTTATGTTGACAATTGACTTTACCCGCGACGGTGTAAGTAAATGGGGTTAAGCAGATGATTTGATCTACGACTGACGGGTGTTTATATAAAAGGCCTAAAGTTGGTTTAGGCATGGGAACGAAAAAAGGGAATACAAATCATTGGGAAATAAATATTTACGATACAAGATAATCGAGGTTTTGCCAACTAAGTAAAAAACATAAAAACAATTCAAACTAACACCTGATCTGAATTGTAACTGAACTCCCTAATTTGAATTTAAACCAACACTTGGGCATACAAATTATGCAAATTTCGACAACTTAAAATCCCCCGCAAAAAACTTCTGGTCCCTTTCTTTCTTTTCGTCCGGCAATTTCGAACTTATTCAAAATTAATGGCCATCAGAGGCAATCTTTTTCTTTGTTGTATTACGGCTTGCAGCTAAATAATAAAAAAAAGAGAGAAAAAAGCCGGCTCTGCTTGGCCTCGGGGCCATTTTGGTATACGAACGCCCTAAACCTTGAGAAATCCAACTCGATGGCGCTCGTTTAATGCCCCGAACAAGTCAGACACCTATATATTCGACTTCTAACGTCTATAATTACTAAGCAAATACACGCACCACCGGCACAGAGATACGCAGATACAGATACTGAGTATCTGAGTATCTAAGTATCTGTGTACGGATACAGTCACGAAAAGTTTGGCTCGGTCAATAGCCACAGAGAGCTTGTTAATTATGCCGTCTAACCAACGAAATTATGACAAATTTATATGCCCAAGAATACGTTTTGGAGTAAGTGGGAACATTCAGTAAAGAAGACGGAGTGAAAACGAAGTCAAATAAGTTCAAATAGTCCGCCCATTTAAATAAACAAGACAAAAAATGAGCGAACGAGTATAATATACATACGAGAAGAGTGGAGGAGCTACAACCCCGAAAATCATTCTATCGCAAACATTGCTCCAAACTCACAGAAGGGAAAAAATAATGAAATGAAATAAAAGCGTGAGCCATTTGAAACTTATGATGGGTTCATGGTCAAAACAACCTGAGTTCGTTAAAACAATAAAAAAAAGTGGGGGGAAGAAACTGCGAAAAGAAGCAAATAACCAAAGTGCCAGCGTAGAATGCGAAAAAAAAACAAATGAATGTACTCACCAAAATAAAAAGAAAACCGTTTGAAGAAAATAGAAAAATAGATTAGAAAACAATAACCGAAGAGAAAAATACCCTTTAAAAATCTTATACATTGGGGAAAAAGTATGATAAATAATTATTATTTAATATTTACCTTATATTGTCTATGATCTAAAGGTCTTACTTATATACAAAAAAAACTCGTAGGTCTGATAACATTTAAAGATAAACTTTTACGACTATTTGTGAATTTTTTTTATTATATTGCTAAATCAACATGCTTTGCAAAGCCATAAATCTCAAATCTTTTTTCGTTCACGGCATAACAAATAAAACATGCGAATCTATAGAGATCGCTGTCAATATTTATGAACAACAAATAATAGTCTAATGGCCGGCTGACTGACACCTCTTTGGGATATCGTGTAAAAGTTTATCAACTCCTGCTGGAAATTCAAGTATATTGAGAGAATTTTTGCATGTACAAAGAGGTATTTCTTCTCCCTTTTCCCTACACAAAATTCAGCTCGTGTCTGCCCATAAATTATGCTATGTATGGGCTGATTCTGCCCCTTCTTGTTATTTCACTTTATATACATATATATATTTTTCTTTTTATTTGAACAACTTCTAGTTTGGTTTTGTTGTCAGCGCCGAGTTACCTCCACGTCTTCCGTTTGAAGCGTGTGCACACCTTGAAAATAACTTCCAAGGTTGCCAGCGACTCTGAGAATGATTGCTCCGTACCTCTCTCACCTCTGACAATATCTTTTTGCACGTTTTTGTTAAGGTTTTGTGCCCCGTGCCGAGCCATGTGACTTCCTCGGATTCCTATTCGGATTCGGACTCCCGTTCCTCCACCCCGGGACACCCTATATGTATTGTATTTCCCATCGCACAGTTCAGTTCAGTTCAGTTCCCTTCGCTGATGGGCAACTTGTAGTCAAAGTTATATTCCGTACTTGTCTTGCCCAACTTGTTCTCCCTTAACCCGTTTCCATCGCTTAAGTTCTAGTCGGATTTTCCCTGGTTACTTTTATGTTTTGTGCTCTTTTGTTTTTAGCCGGTTGTTTGCCAAATGACGTCAGAAATGCCGGTTCCGGCTTTGTCTTGGCTGGCAATGTAAATGCAAATTGAAGACCGACCCTTCCAGAGATTAGAATAATCGTATTGCGAAGATTTTTCGGTGTTCTGAATTTTAATTAAGGGTTTTATCAACTTATTTACATTTTCGAATTACAAATATTTTGTATTCTTATTTTGTACACCTTTTAGAGGTTTTTATTCATTTAATTTTTCAAAAAATATTATAGGTTTATAGAAAGACGGGAAAGGAGAAAGGAAAAAAAACCTAAATAAAATAAAAACCGAAGTTTTATGATAAAAAATATTTATTTAATTTAAATTTAACAATTTTTAAATGTAGCTGCACAAAAAAATAGAATTTAATATTTTTTAAAGATTGAGTTATTTATTTTATTTTGATATGAATAAAGAATCTAATTTTACAATTATAATACAAAATTTGCTATTTTAAAACAGTATTTTTATAACTTTTATGAAATGTCAAAATATCAATATGATATGTTTGAATCATAAATTTGACATTAATCATATCGTTTTGTTTTTTATGAAATAAAGTTGAAATTACCCTATTTCATATCGATTTTTTTTCTGTGTGTGTCTCTGATGATTACATTTTTGATGAGAGTCTACCAAGGACTTTTTGGCTCGAAACCAATAAAATGATAATAGTTTTTGGAAAAGTGTCCAATTTGTGAATTTCCGACTAAGAAATATAATTAAAAAACCCTCAACCCATTCGCCTGGATATCCCAGCAGCAATTCCGATACTCGATCCACTTTTGGCAGCTGCCGTCGCCATGGTTTATGCTCTTGAGGGCACCTCTTTTGGCTTAAACATTCCTCATCAGTTGCCGCCGCTGCAGCAGGCAAAAGAAGAAGTACCGAAAATTATGCCAGACATTAATGAACGTTAAATTACCGTCGCCGCCGCTGCCGCCGCTCTCTTTATTATGTGACGATGTCGGCATTCAGAGCCACAGAGCCACAAGCCCGGTGGTTTCTGAAGCCTCCCCATCTCCGATTCAGTCTGAAGTCTACGGTCTGTAGTCTGTATATCTGTATCTTTGACCCACTTCTGGCAGTTGTAAAAATTCAATAACAGAAACGGAAAATTAACTGAAAACGGCACTCGAAAGCTAAAAATGAAACATTGATAAGACACCGGGAAAAGAAATACATTCGGATGGGCGGAGTGGGGAAGTGGAGAAGCCAAGGCTGCAGCTCAGCTCACGATTTCTACAGCTGCAAACGAAACTTATTTTGCTGCTGCTTATATTTTCGGTTTTTTTTTATATTTTCGTTTTCTGGGATGCCCTTCGAAGAGCCAACTTAAATCCAAGGAGGATTCCGGCACCAGTAAAGCAGCCGATTTCCCCCGGCGGACACACTGGGTGTACATCGTACAACACACACCTTGCACCCATTTCCATGCCATTTCCATTTACGTGGCCGGCAAAACGAAACGTGAGCGGAGCGCCAAGAAGAGTGTTGACAACCAAAGAGACCGGGATCGGATTGGATTTGGTCTGGGTCTTGGTCTTGGACTCTGGCCTGCACAGCAAGAAATTTGTGATGTATTTGGAAATATTATATATAAACTTTATGCTTATAACGATTTTACAAAATTCAAATGTTTCGGAAAAGTAAAAATGCAGTTTTATTGTGTTTATCAATACCTATCGAAATGTAGAAGACATTTTTCAAATCGGACCATTCGTTAAAAAGTTATGCCTGATCAAAGTTTTATATCTCCATCTCCCTCGCACTCCCTTTAGCTGAGTGACGGGTATCTGATAGTCATGGCACCCGACTATGGCGTTCTCTCGTTAATTTTCTAATTTCCATAAGAATAAATAAAAACACAAATATATAAAAAAATACAAATTATAGAACAATTTTTAAAAAATGTGTATAAATTAAATATTTAAATTATAAACAATTTAATTTATACAATTACATTTTGGATTTTTCCAAGTGTACACTTATTTTTTGGGTTTCTTGCTTAGGTCTGGAGGGTTAACCTGAGGAAGCGCTCCGCTCAACTCCAGAGTGCGTGCGTACGTGATGCAATCAAAATGTTATTAATAACGCAATAAAGTAACCATAATTTGGTTCATTAAAATGCACACATTTTGCGCTACGTGAGACAAACGAGACCCCAAAAATCTCAAAAATAAACCTACTTAAAAAGTCTGAAGAAAATGAAAAGGGGCAAATGAAAAACCTATGTTAACATATGCCGCAGGTACTAAATACTTGGTAAGAGCAAGTCGTAAAAACTAATGAACTGATGCTTAGATACCCTTGCTCAGTTTAAGCAATAAAAACAAGAAAAAATGTATGTTAGATAAGCCAGATAAGGAAATACTATCTACATTGATGTGAGTAATAGTAGCTAATTATAGCAAAGTAAATTTACATGTTCTCCTGCTTAAACATAGATTTTTTTATAGTTTATATACAATTTATTTTACCAATTCAGATCTATTAGCAATCTATTATTTTAAACCCCACCATAAAGTCCAAATGCTTTCTCAAAGAGTATTCAAACCTTTTAAAAGTCATGTTCAAGTTTACGACTTTGACTTGGCGCCATCGTTTTTACAGTAGTTCAACTGGCTTAACTAAGCCCATTGACCACGCCCACAGCCGCCTACTTATATGAAAGTTTGTGCTTTTTGTGCTCAACCTACTCAACCGAAAACCCGAACTAATCTGTGTGTGTGTTGAGTGTTGCAAGCGATTTTATATGGCTAAAGCGGAGATTAGGGCCAGGTATTCGACTTAGCCAAGGGGCATACCACACCTCATGCGCGGATCCACGGGGGGTGATATGGGTGATATATCGCCCCCCACTCGGGTGAAAAATGAAACAAATTTTGATATTCTAAAAGTATGCAACGAAAAAATTGTTTTGATATCACCCCCCACAACAAAATCCTAGATCCGCCACTGCCACACCTAATTCCACAGACTTGGCCGATGGGCTGGTAAAAAAATGATTGAGCATGCTTGATAAATGATTGATTGATTGTTTTTTTTTATTTTGGTTTGCGGGTCTAGATTAAATCTATAATTGAATTGTAATGATGGGGTGTGTTTGTTTATATTCACATGGAAAAATTGATATAATATAAAGTATTTATTAGGATTTTTTATGCTCTTGTTTAGTTTTCCAGAAGCTCCTAGTTAGGAAACTGTAATGATGGGAAAATTCCTGAATTTGTGTGCGTTCCCTGTTCTGACTACCATTTAACGACCTGGTTTCCCTCTCCTCTCCTCTGTTGCTCATCAATTACGATCACATTCTCTGCCTCACGGCCACTTTTGGCCAATTCAAATGCAACTTTCCCATAAGCCAAATGGATGCTCCACAAAAATTTCACCCAACACAACAGGCACACACACACGAATACACAGGAGAAGAGTGGAGGAAAATGTGGCGAAAATAAAAGTAACATCTTCCCATATAAACGCGTTTGTTGGACAGAGGAAATCTGTTCCATTTTCATTTGGGAAATTTCTGCCTCGAGCTGCTGGGGAAAGAAAAACCAAATCAATATTGATTCCGGGCCCTAAGGTCATTGGTAGTTTTTTCGAAATTGCCTGGCACAACAACAAAAAAAATTGGTTGCAGAACGTAAAACGATTTAAGCTTATTGCCATAGTGAAAATAAAATAATGAAAATTAGACAAACCAATATTTGCTATGTTTAAAATTTTAATTTTAATTGCTTCATGGAAATGTATAATTTAAATATTGAAAAAATTTAATGAACATTTTGCTTATGAAATATGCAATTGGTATACAAACAAAAAATGGCTAAACTGAGAATATAATAAATATAAAAATTAATTTAAGGAAAATTGAATTTTAATATTGATCCCCAAAACCAATTTCCCATTGTACTCCTTTTGCGAGAACCCTGCGCACATTCAATTTAATGTCGGAAAAGCTCTTGCCATTACCTTGCAAATCCCCTTTGGAAAATGACAACAACAACAACAAGAGTGCACACATGTGGATGCTTGGTATCTATGAGATACTTTTTCCTTTTTTCTCTCTCTTTTTGCGTTTCTTCGGGGAAGTTTTTGGGTACAAAGAAAGCGTCAGGCTGATAGGCAGCCAGCGGCGTATTGTTTCAGCTCATAAACTATTACATAAAAAATTGAAAGCAGGCAAAAAGCGAGAGAAAGAGAGCCAAGGTGTAGTAAGGTAACAAGAAATTTGTTCAAAGGAGAAATCATTAAAGACAAAGTTGCAGATAGAGAAGGCACTATAACTATACGCTTTTGTTTTTTTTTCCTGTGCAGCGAAACAAAAGCAACAAAATGCAAAGTTGCTGATAGAAGAAAGAAAGAGAAAGGAGACAAAATCCAAGTGAATGGTATATTGCAGTACACCGAAAGAAAATAACACCTTAGTAGGTCTAATTGAAGTTTCTGGTTCCTTATAGAAATTTACAAAGATTTAGTTCTTGTAAAGGTTCGGAAAGTATAATTTTTGGGATCTTCTTTGATGATTTTAGAACTCTAGAGATTTTGGTGGCAATACTGATTATTTTTTGAGCAACCCGGATTTAAAATGGACTTGAAATACACTGATCCCCTGATAATTATGCTACGCGTTCTACGAGTTTAAGCGAGTTATTTTATTTTCAAATTGGAAATGCCTAGAGTCTATATTGTTTTTTTTACCATATTTTTATGGTTATAATATGATTTATAATTCTTACATTTTTCCTGTGTAATTTGGGGGTTGAGAAATCGTTATGCGGTGATATGCTCAGGCGATATCACCAAACCAAGACACTGCAACAACAACAACAAAAGCAACACCAACAATTGAGCCCGAGTTATGTTTATGACAGTTGTCAGTTATTGTTGCTGTTGTTGTTGTTGCAGTTTTCGCCGCTGCTTTCCATTTTCGGTTGCCTTCATATTATTCGCATATGTTTGAGTGTGTTTGAAGCAAATGCAAATTTGTGCAGCGATGCGTTTTGCCAGCGTTTAAAGTCGCGCGTGAAAGTCGCCAGCGTCAAAAACTCCGTAGTTAATAATAGTTTTGCCCCTCTCCTGTCATTCGAAGTTTTTTAGTGATTGGGAAGGTGTAGAAATGCAGCTTGAAAGTAATTTCAGGAAGCTGAGATAAGAAATTTATATATTGAAGAAAATAATATAATTTAACTTGGCACTAATAAGAATCCCATTCTGTATTTCAGAAGCAAATAAATACCAAAATTATTATCAAACAGAATTTATCCATTTTGAATGCTTTCAATTGCTTTAAAGGCAAGCTATGATATTTATAAATATATTTAAGTAAAATAAATATAATGTAACTTGGTACTAACTAAATTTGCTATCCTTTTATTTAGGTTTTACAATCATAAATAATTACAAAGATCTTCTAATTAAATAGAAAATCAAAAGTTTTTCTAAACTAACATTTAATTGAACCATTTCGTCTGCTCTCAGTTGATTAATTTTGAATGCCAATTAGAGACCATTCACCAAATCTGTGACCAATTTCGCCAGTCAATACAGTTTTCCCAAGTTTTTCGTCACAGTTGTGTTTCCAAACTGATTTTCTCTCCATCGCCAATGCTGCGCTGCTCGCTCTAATGTTTTGCTGCGGTTGGAAATTGTTTTTAGCCATGGCTTTTGCAATTGTTGCCAAGCAGAAATCATTTCCAAAGGCCATTCAACGGATCGCCGGCACTAAGTGTGTTTTATTTTGTTGTTGCTGTTGTTGTTGTTCCATTGGCGTGAAATTTGTGTGAATAACTCAAACAACATCGCTGGCTGCTGCTGCTGCTGCTGATTTTCACTGTGCGATCCAAACTATGCCTATATGAACGGGGTCTGGGTCCGGTCTCTGGCCGTGAAACTGCCGTCAGTTGGCCAGTTTGTCAGTTAGTCAGTTAGCCAGTTTCTCATTTTGTCAGTTTCCCATTTTGACCAGCAGAAGCAGCAGCAGCGGCACATGGGCTTTTCGCCTTCAACTGGGCCCAGTCCGTCCTCCATTTGGAGATTATGCGTGACTATTTATTGTTTCAACCCGAATTATTTGGATGCTTGAAGCGAGCCGCTAAAGTGGAAAAAAGCAAAGGGACTAGCGTGTTGTAGATACTCTTTAAAAGCGATAGAACAAAACTAGGTTGGGGTAAATCTATTAGATGTTTTGTTTATTGATTTTTACTGATCTTTACAAAATCTTTAGAGTTTTTTATTGTTTTTTGATTTTTAAATATTGGTTTAAAAACTCTAAATGTTTCCTTCAGTTTCAGAACTTTTTGTTAATTAAACAACAAAATTAATTGAGTAGATCAATATAACATCACCTCAAAAAGGTTTTTTTTATGGAAAAAGGATTGTACTTGTGCAGAACCGTTAATACATATTTAAACCTACCAAGATTTAAATATTTTAACTCATGACATAATCTACTAGCAATCATCTAACAAGTTTAACCTTCCTATTTTGGCACTCTTTCTCACAGTAATATTTTTAATAGGCCTGAAAAAAGCTGAGGGTCTAACAAGCCATGGGCCAAGTAACACGAAGAGGCTTAAGTCGCGATGAGACCCTCAATATGGCCAAAGTAAACTCAACTTTCGATGCTTTTTGTGTGTGTGAGAGGGTCCCATCACCGGCGATCAGATGGAAGCCATAACCGGGCATGATGCCCTAAAAGTCGCACATGACAAAAGCCAAAGGCCCGAGACGAAGATAGACGACAAATGGACAGCTATGGGCCAACGCCTAGGCCCAAATGACAAACAGCCCTTTCCCTATATCACTCTCGGTATCTATATCTCTCTTTCTCTATAGCGAGGGGACCCTGTCAACTTTGACGTGTGTTGTGCGATGTCTGGCTGGACGGTTGCCATTGATTTATGGCGGGATTAATATCACAACTCGAATGTATCTCTCTTTTTTTTTAACCTTTTTTGCCTTACCTTTTCACACATTTGAGTTCATGTAGATTTCTAAATGGATTTCAACTTTGGGCTAATTTCACTTTGGCATGTCGTCGTCATCGCCATCGTCGTCACAAAATGATTTCATATTTCTTTTACGATATATTGCTCCACCAAAACGTTTCTTTCGTTTCATTTTGATTCGGTTTGGCGAGCGATTATTGATGAGTTCTTTACTTTGTTGAGGATTTTCGGAGATTCGCTGTCCAAAGTCTTTTAATGTTTTTAAGTGGAGATTCTGAGAATACGATTTTGGCTATGAATCATTCCAGGGGTCTCTTAAGACTTTTATTATCCAGCTAATTTTTATGGGCTTCTCAAATATGTTCTTGAATGCGTAGATCATAAATCTTTGAGTCCTGAATGAACTGAATTTTAAGGCTATCCAGCTATCCACATAAAATCCAGATTTAAAAGGGATCGGATATTTTTAGGAGCTGTATAAATGGTTGTAAGCTCAAAAGTTGACTTCAAATTTTATCATTATTAATCGGATTATGTCTTCTTTTTTATCGTTACAGGTACGTAATTGGGTTCCCTAAAAGGCCTTGCGTTTAAACTTAAAAAAGGTTGGTTTTTTCAAGTCAAGGATACACTTAAGTAAAAACACACACGTTCTCCATTCCGCGTGAGTAATTATAATTTATTTAAATCGATTACGCTGCATTGCGAGACAAAAGGGAAACTCGATCGATTCGAATCGATCCGATCCGATCTCGTCTCGGGTGACCCATTTTATAGGCCCAAGCGCAATTATTCATTTATAACGACTCTAAAAAATGTCCGAAAAAAGCGAGCGATAAGCAAACCAGTTGCGTCGATCGATGCGTGCCCCAAATATCTGGAGTTATTTCGATCGGTGATGAGTCTTAAAAGTGTTAAGAGAGGATATAAGTTTATCACTAAAATAATATTTTAAGTCCCATATCTTGATTCATTTTATCTTGTTAATTAAAGCAAAAATATTCGATGGTTAAGAATAGTGGTCATAAAAATATGAATTTTTGATTTCCTCATTAATATTTTCAAAGTCTCAACTTATCGAGCCTATTCATATTTACATTTTACCATTCAATATGCCATAATCAGTGGAGCGAATTTCGTAGATTTTTATAATGGTGATAAAAAGGCTTAAGCCTTGAGGTGTTTTACCTAGAAAAGATACAAACAACCAACTAAAACAAAAATACAAGGCGCGACTCAGTTGCTCCTCCTTTCGGCATTAGGTAATCGCATTTCGGCCGAAATACCCACTGAAATTGGGTCAAAATTTTCACTCGAAAACTTTTGCCTCTAATTTGACAGACGAGCGACCGCATTTTGGTGGCATTTTTTCTGAAAACCCAACCATTTTATTTTTGTGTCGTTTCCTCCTCGCGCTTCTACCACTTTTGTAAACTCTCGCGTTTACAATTTTAATTGCGGATGCGCACACTTTCGTTTTCGTTTCATTGTTGTTTTTGCTATTGTTGTTGTTGTGGTTTTTGTGTTTTTTTGTTGTTGTTGGTTGTCCCCACGCATTAAAAGAGAGGCCTACGGATAGTCCGGCGCTCATTTTATTTTTCTTTAACTTTGGCGGCTGTGTGCAACTTCATTTTTACTTTACCTTTTTGCGGCTTTCCAAAAAAACAAAAACCAAAAAGAAATATATAACCGCAGCTTACAGTTTCACTTGAGGGAAATCGCACCTCACCCGCCCCTTGCGCCCCCTTTGGCTGACTTACCTCACCTCTGTTATGACATAACCCAACTTTGCCGCTGCCTCTGCCGCTGCGACTGTGGAAAGTTAAACAAATTTTGTTTGTCGTCCGCTTTGAAAATTTTGCAACTTGGAAAGTTTTATTTCTGAACACCGAAAGAAATATCACCAAAATTGGTCACAAATTGGCGAGCTTTTCATAACGAAATTGGAACTATAAGGAGTGAAAATGGGTCAAAAAAAGAAACCTAATTTTTACCCATAATAATTTCGTAATATCTTACTTAAAATGTAGAGGCTATATTTATATATCCGTTACTCGTTCTCATTAAAAGTTTTGATCAAATAATACATTTTCCGCTAGATGGCGCCACTTTGAAGCGACTGCTTGCTTTGTTAGTTGCATATCTTCATCCCTCTCACACTCTTTCAGCTGGGTATAGGATATTTGATATTCGGGATACTCGACTTGTATCTTTTACATTTAATAATAAAGTTGAATGGCAATATGAAACTAAAATACTATTGATTTTCCCAGTGCATCTGTTGTTGTTTCTGGGGCGGCAAATTGAATTTCACATTAGTTGCAGTTGCAATTACCCCGCCGAAAAAATCGAGAGCTAAAAAGGAGAAGAAAAATTGTGCAACGCGGTCGCACATTTAGAAAGTATCATACGGAGATCGATGTGGGCGCCGATTTACTCTACACTCTACACTACTCCCCTTAAACTTTCATTTGAATAAGCCGCTAACAGAAAGCACACACAATAAATTGAGATACATTTTCAAAAATGTATCTCCGGCTAATAATAATAATCACTTAATTTGAACGCTAATTTGTGACTGCTGCTCTGAAGCAGCGGCAGCTTCTTCTCTAATTCGGGCTCTTCCATTCACTTAATGACTTTCTTTCTCAAACAAAAAAAAAAAACGATCGGAGATCGCTGGCCGTGGAAGGTGAACTGATTTTTTCTTTGCTTTGGCTAAAGTTTGCTTTTCCTCCCAGGGAAATTATGCAAAAAACAATGGGCAGTCCGAAGAAAAGTTGAATGCAAATCGTCGCTGTTCATTTGAACAATTTCATTTGGGGTTTTGAAAGTTCAGCCAGGGAAATTTATGTGCTGGCCAAACAAAAAGTTCCCGAGGGTCTTGTAACAATGCGGGCAGTTCGGCCTTATAGACTACATTTTTGAACTTCGGAGTGAGAGCATTTCGGGTTATTAGGGGGCGTGGGTTAACCAAAAGTGGGTGCCAAGTGTGGGAGAGACGAGCTTAAAGGGTCCATGACATTTCGACACGAACATTCGTGTCTCTGAACTATTGTTCACCATTTGATTTGTTGTTATCGTAAATGTTAGTTTGAGATGCATATTTGTGAGCGCAAAGAAAACAAAAATCACTTTAATAGAGTTTTCACCTTTCGAATTGGATGTGATGGCTCATTGGATTACTTTCGATCGATGTCATTTGATAGGTCATCAGGCGTTTGTGGCGCGTATAACAGTTGTATAACACACTGGTTTAGCGGTTTTGTGACAGCTATGTGGTTTTTGTCTACATTTATTTAGTGGCTAATTCAAAATCAGCTGAAGTGTAGGCATTATGATACTTTGCATAATTTACTTAACTTAAAAAATAATTTTAAAGTTACGTATAACAGTATACGTTATGTTTACTTTTGGTAGTATTTATATTATAAATTGTTACAACTTTAAATGTAAATACAAATAAACATGTGTGTTACTTTACTTTAGCGCTGTTATTAAGTTTCTAAAATACAACTTTCTTGACCAGCTGTTATATTTTGTATAACACTTCCGCGTACAATGTGTAGAAACCCGTTTTAGTAGCCCACTTTAATTATGCAATTTATGCAAATGCCGCCCCATTCACACCCTCTTAACAGTTTTCACCGCTTATGTATAACAATTGGCCAACAGAGATTTATCTGCAGCTTAGCCTTAGCTTAACCGTTAACCATTAACGCCACCCGCTGTCCCGCTCTCACTGCCGCATTACAAATTGAATTTCCATTCGCTTTGCCAATCAATTTCTCGATGGCCCGAAAGTTTTGACCCCACTTCCCTCGAGGGCAGGGCGCCGAAATGCCGGAACTATCCGTGGCCTAAAAAACAAATTCATGCACTTTTCCCCCGCATCTTCATGGTGCGATTTCACTCGAATTCGTAACACCCAAGCAAAAAAAAATAAAAAGTCCAACAAAATACGAAGAAAGACCCTAAAATTTATATATTTAAAACCGAAAAGACACAGAGGGAAACGAAACATATCGAAGCCACCCGCGATTTGTGTGTTGTATACCCAAATCTCACCCGCTATCACACACGACGACTTCGAAAAACTCTCTTTTCTCTGCTGCCCGATTATCTACACCTTTCACCTTTCACAGCAAACGATGCTCAACCTTTGTTGTAGGTCTCTTTTTCTTTTTATTTCTTTTATTTTTTCTCAAATACCGCAAACATTAAATTCGCTCGGCTCTGAAGCCTTTCTAATTTCAATTGTCTTGTAGTTTGTGCGATTGTTGTGCAATCGAATTAATTGTGGAACTCGAAGAGACATATTCCCTCCCCCTAACTTCTTCTCTCTCTCTGTTGCACACACATGCTGCACTCTTCTCTTCCTCATTCTAGGAGTGACATTTCACGGCAGCGCCCACAAAAAAAAAAAATACAAATAAATAAAAAGAAAAGATGCCCGCATTACATAAACGCTGCGAGGGATTTCCACACCAAAAACAAAAATTAGTTTCACCTCTTTTTCATGGCTTGAGCTGTAAAAAGCGCAGCAAATTATAAAATAAGCACAGCCAAAAATAGAGAGGCCAAAAATAAAAATGAAAACAAAAAAAAATGGACAATTTTATCTTTCAATGCGCGAGAGTCGCCCACAGTTAGTTGAAGCTGCCGCTGGAAGTTGCAGTTGCAGCTGCAGTTGCATTCGCTTTTTTGGCCAACTCGGTTTTTTGGCAACTTCAAAAAAATTGAAACCAAAATATACGATAAACCAACAGCAACAAATAATAAACAAGAAGTAAAAGATAGTGTTGAGATAGGCCGAAGTGTGGAATACTCTTCATCAACGATTTCTAAAGTAGACAGAAATATAATAAATGTAAATTTGATTTTACAGTTTCAAAAAATATTCGGCTATAAAAATGCTTATTACATTAGCTATTTAAAATATATATATTTTTTCAAATTTCCCACATTAAATCTTTAACCAAAAAATAGTTCTTTTCGTAAATGTTTTTTTTTTTGAATACCAGATTTTAATAAAACATTAGAATTAGCTATTAAAAATATATATATTTTTTCAATTTTTTTTTCGTAAATGTGTGTTTTTTAATACCAGATTTTAATAAAACAATGTTTTACCTTAAGTTTATTAAATTGATGCAATTTTGGGACTTTCTTAGATTTTTGAAAAACTTTAGAAAAAAATTCCTAATAACATAAATTTATGGAAAATGAAAACGAGTTCCTGGGCATAAATTAATTCAATTTCCCTCTATTTACGACCAACTTGGACCGTAAATAATACTACCCACTGTATTGGGTATCCAAAAAAAAAAC
The DNA here is from genome assembly GCA_037075205.1 of Drosophila prostipennis. Classification (NCBI taxonomy): domain Eukaryota; kingdom Metazoa; phylum Arthropoda; class Insecta; order Diptera; family Drosophilidae; genus Drosophila; species Drosophila prostipennis. Next base: position 96,327 of record JBAMCJ010007206.1, read on the forward strand.
GGCAAAATGACAAAACGTAGCGACGCCGTTCGTTACCTATTACATAACAAGCGCGACGCGTTTTTTGTGCAAGCCTCGTCGCCGGCTTCGCAGTCGCAGTCGGCGTTGCCATATGGCCCCAAAAAAGGGGGCACGACAGCAGCAGAAAAGCAACAAAAAAAAAAAAAAAACAAAGCGGCTACAAACGTAATAAGCGGCAAACACGAATGAGCCACAAAAACAAAACTTGGCTTAGTTTGATCGAAGCCGAAGACTCTGAGATCCGAAGACTCCAAAATAACCGAAGACTCTCCCAGAAGACCGAACATTTTTCGACTCTTTTTCCGCGGCTTTCTTTTTCTTGGCCCCACACACTCACCAAAAAAATTGTAACTTGCATCGCTTTTTTTCTACGTTTTTCGGGCGACTGTCCTAATTTCGCTTAATTACACGTGCAACAACAACAGAAGCCAAACTTCGCATATTGTGCGTAACCCTCATTTTTTATTATTATTTCTCTTTTCTTCTTCTTTTATTTGCTCCTCTTCTGCCAGACTTTATTTTAATGTCCATCTATTTGGCCAACGAGTCTCCAAACCTTTTCTTACCTTTTTTTATGTAACCCGCTGCTAAATGTTTGTCCGCACACAGTTTTCACTCTTTCGTTTCGAAAATTTACGTTTATTTACAATTTGTCTTCATTTAGGGCGCCAGACGCAGACGCCCAAATTGTATTTAATTTTTGTATTTTTTTTTACCATCCATTGTAATGTTAACTCTCTTAACTGGGCCTTGAAGATGGCGATTGCTTTTTGGCGTTTCTTTTTCACAGTTTGCTTTTTTCGATTTTTTTTGTACGTCTGGTTTTATTTGATCAACAGCTGATTTGAAAGTTTTGTCTATGGTGGGAAAAAGGAGTTGGATAAATTTGGAAATTTGAATGTATTCAAGATTATCATATCAGAAACATTTCTTTCCTTGAAAACATTTTCCTTGAGAATATCATTTGTCATTGTTATACCATTTATCAGTTTGCCAAAATCGACTTTTGATTACTTCAATGAAATTTCTAATCAGCTGGTTTATAAACTAAAATTTCTGATTATTTCGAAGACAGCCTTGAGTTGATAAGGTGTTGTCATTTCTCTGAATTAATGGGAATTTGTTTAGGCTGGACATTGTTTTCACTTTGAATTTGAAACCTTTTCTACAAAAAACGTCTAGACCTACAAGTGCGCCATAAACAAACTTCTCAGAGACTCCTTTCCAACGAAAGCAAACAAAGTACAAGCCTTATTACCAAGAAGTCGCCACAACAAAAATTGATAGCATCTGGAAATCACTTAACCAAGCTCCTCAGACACACAAAACCACCCAAGAAGCAAAAACAAACAAGGCAACAACCTGTGGCTAATTTTACAAACTAATTACAAGCTAAATGCCCCATAATAAGAATGATAATAAAAAAAAGGGAAAATTAATTACCCGCCGCCTTAATCGACGCCCCTGCAAACAACCGAACCGCAGTCTCGAGTGTCAAAGGTCAGCTTCTTCAGGCTGAGGGAATTTAATGGCTGGGGCAGCCGCAATAAAAAAGGGAAAAAAGGGAAACCGAAGGAAGCCTTGGACTTGATCTGTTTGGATTACGGGAATGACTGAGGGCCAGGGAAAACAATTAAAGCGGAATAGCAACGGCCATCAGGTCCATAAAAAGGCAAACGGGGTGGGGTCATTGCGACAAACAAAACGATTCTACTTGTTGGCTTTGTTTTGCCTTTGGGTTTAAGGTTTGTTCTTGGCCGCCTCTTTGGCCAGCGTTGATAACTTGGCTGGTTTCCAGACAGATGTGGATAGTATTAAAGGTTGGAAAGGTTAATAAATTAATGGAAAATACTTAAAATTTAACATAAACTTGTTTATTAAAAAAGCAAAATAAATACAAACTCCAAGCTTAATTGATTAGTCAATTTTTAAGGATTTTTTTTAGCAATAAATTCTAATAATTTATTTATTTATCCACCAAAAATTAATCAAATCTATTTATACCAAATCCTTTTCGTGTTCTGTGTGACGACTATAATTCACTGTGCCATGTCTTACTGTTTGATACCCCCAATGCTACTAATTATAATAAACTTATGTATTTTCTGTCTTCAAATAATTTATAAATTCTTTATAAGCATGTATTTTAAACTGTCTATTGTTAAATCGTATTTTCTCCATGTCCGCGATTCCGCTTACTTGCCCAAAACAGTTTAGGGCTCCGCGCGTAACAAGCTTTGCTTGGTGTCGTAAGGGCCACTTGTTTGTACTGACCATAGTGCATCAACGTCCAAGAATCAAAAAAAAAACCCCAAATTAATCTTGTCTCTAATTAGCTAATTTAAATGCTTGTCTTGCCCGCTTCCTGTAATCTTTAGCCGACAACTCTGAATCTGGCCAGAGTTCTGGGTTCTCTGGTGGGATCTGTGGAACCGTCCGAGCGAGACGTCTGTGGTTCCAGGCCCCGGGTTTCGAGGGTTTGAGAGCCCACCAACGCCGCTTGATGATCGTGTGTGGCAAGAATCGTCAGCCGTCGTCGTTCTCGTTCCTCGAGAGTCAAAAACTGAGGCCAGGCCGCCTCACATGTTTACTTTGTTTGTCTCCCCTGTATTTTGAATCGCTATACGCTATATGGTGTATATGGTATATGCCATATGAGTGTGTTTAGGCTCTGCGTCTGCGCTTAACGTATACACATACTCGCACTTCACTATAAGCCATGTTTGCCCAGCTATAACCCGAAACCACTTTGGTGGCATTTTTTATTTAAATTATTAAAAACGAGAGGAAAAAAACGCCGGGAAAAAACACGAAATTTTATAAGAGCCAGTAAAAGGAATTCTTGTGGATTTTTTTTTGGTTTTGTTTATTAAGGCTCTCTGATGTCGGCATTTGAATTCAATGCCCGATGGGTACAGTGAATGATGGATAGGTTTAGACTAAAAAGTTATAAAAAGTAATTATGAATTATGAGATTTAAATTGCTAAAAACAGTTGAACAAAAAATTTTAATATTTTTACTCCCTCGATAGGAAAATTAAATATTTATATCTATTGAAAATTCCAACGGAAAGGACCTGTAGTTTTTAAGACCTGAACAATAAACCTTTTCTTCCTGCGATACACAAAGGAAATCCTTTTCGATTTCCTTGCTCACTTAATTGATTTCCCACTGAATGGGTATTCACTGTGGTCCCCGTGCTCACTGTTCTTCCCTGATCCCGAGGTCCTAAGGCCACACACGAAGTCCACGATGCACGCACTTCAAATTAGCCTAGCCACAGATACACGGATACGGATTCAGATGGCCAGATACAGATACAGATACACAATCCACACCTGGCTGTAAGGTATAAAGACAAGTGTGTGTGTGAGTTCTTCGCATTCCGCTCTCCTCTTTGGGAGCTATCCATCACACATCCATCAGACAAAAGAGCAAAGGCAGCAGAAGATTGAATTATATGCCATTGAGGCGTAATTGTTAGAGAATTGTTTGCGGCCAAGAATGGAAAATGGTGAGGAAAAAGGGGTGGTTGCTCGTTCACCGAATAGACCACACACGCAGCGAAGAAACGAGTAGAGAAGAGTAGAGTAGATTCTTCTGCAGACTCGTCTACAGGTGCTAAGGTTTCGCGGCCGGAGGTCCCAGCCTGCAGTTTGCCCATTCGAGTGGCACCTTTTCACGTTTAATGAGCGTAAACAAACGCCGTGGGATGCACATATCCAGATCCATTCCTCTTCCCCCAGCCACTTGTACGACTTCTGGCCATTTTGCTTGCCATTTTGCTTGCCATTCTTGCGGTTAGCAGCGGGATATATATATAGGTATGCAGTCCTATATTGGCTGGAAATGGCCAAGAAAGGCCGAAACGACAGTTTCATAATTTACCTACCTTCCACACAATTACCTTGCCCAATGGGATGGGATGTTTTGACATTTTCGTTTGAGGCCCGAGATAAGATCTGACAAAATCCCATCCTGGGTGTTCTTCGCCTCGCTTTGAATGATCGCTTTGTCTCCAGTTTGGATTACCTTCGACTTTGTTTATTTTTCTCTGGCTTTTTTCTCTCCGCATTGACGAACACATTGTGCGATGATCCCGGTCCTGAACTTAAGACTTTTTGCACATTTTACAATGTTGTGACATTTGCAATTTGTCTTTGCTTCCCGAGAATCCCATTTGGAAGACAGGAAATGCAATTTGCTACCTGAAATTCGTCTTCTCGCCATCTCGGAAATATTGTATAATCAAAACCACAAAGGCAATAAAAATTCGACCCAAGGCCAAGTGAAACTCGCCGCCTGGCAACACTTTTCTTCCCACCCCCTGCCCCCCATTAGCTGCCAATAAAAGCCGGGCCGAAATGGGTTTGGTTTTGGGTTACGAAAAAAAAAGAGAAACAAACGCAAATACAAATCGAAACGGAGCGTACCCGAATTGTAAATCATTTTATGATTTATCACCGGACTAGATTTCGATAGGCGCGTGACAGGGAATGGGCCGGAAAAAAGCTGATCTCTGTTACAAAACATCGCAGCAATCTCGACCGAAAGCGATCAAATCGCACAGATTTCGCCCAATTTCCGATGGCCTCAAGTTGGGACATAAAACGACCTCAATTAGTGACGAGTTAGCCAAAGGAAATTGTAAATAAGTGGTGCAATCATTAATCCAAACAAATAACAGTTAAAGTTGGGTGTAATGTCCTCTAATCACTCCTTTAACTAAAGAAAGTTGGGTTTTCCTTATAATACTTGTAAAAAGTAGGATATAAATAGAGTGAAATCAAGGTAAAATAGTTATATGTAGAGAAAAAAGTCTTTGGTTAGTTGAAGGATACATTTATACGCTTTTTATGGCAAAATGGTTTAACAACTTTTAAACATATCATTAAAAAAATAAAATTTAAAAAAAATATTAAAAGAAATAAAAAAAAATTTTAATTTAATAAAGTAATGTATTATATATCAAGATATGATATGATATATAATGTGATACATAATATAACTTATGATATTATAATTCCTTAAAAGTAATTTAAATAGATTTCCCCAAAATAAAACGTAGAATTTTGTAAATGCTTAATAAATCATCCCATGCTAAACCCAAAAAATCGGAAAGCCTTAAGTGAACCACAGCCCACGTTCCTATTAATCTCACTTACAAAATTGGCCCCTTAACAGATTTTACCCAAACAATTAACTCCCAGAGCCGTCGACAAAAAGAAAGCAACAAAGGCGGAGGAAAAGGCAGCAAATCCGAAAAAGCCAGGCCAAGACGACGATGTCATTGATGACGACAAAGCGCAGATTTCTATGATCGCCGGTACTCCTCTGTGAGTGTGTGAAATGCGGAAAGCTGCTCCAATCACTCATTTGTTACATGAGCAGCGGGAAAGGGGGGAGAGGAAAGGAAAGGAAAGGAGGAGAGAAAAAATAAAAAAGATTGTGAAAATGTGAAATGTAAATTTCTCGTTGTGTTCAAACCGACAAACCGACAAAACCGAAACCGAACCAAAACGCCAATTGCTGCAAAGTGATTACGAAAAGTCGCTCTCGTCGTCCCGTCTCTTTCCCTGCAGTCGCTTTCTCTCGCTCTCCGAAAAGTTTCACCCGCGGCACGAGTACGGAAGTTATATCCCACGGCAGCTTTTTTTCTGTTTTTTTTTCAATATCTCTTCGCGCCAGCTTTACAACTCCATTTCTCGTATCTAACGGATGCAACTCGAATCAGCCATCAGCCATCTCGTAACACGCTAATCGGCTGGCTTAAATCTCTGCAGCCAAACGTTTTCTGGGCTTTCCTGAAACCACCTCACTTCACTTCGAGGGCAATCGAGTCAATTAACACTTTCGTCAACGCACCAAAAACGACCCACGCAATCGGCCGAGAGAGCAGCCTCCAGATTTGATTGCTTCGATTTCAGTTTTGTCATCTGAGGTGATTACAATGTTGCACCGTGCTCAAAATGTGCCCATAAATGAGTAATCGTCCGCATAAACATCAAAACAGTGTGTTAAATTGGCATTTTTTATGTTTTTTTTATACGACTTCATAAAAAGTGTATATAGCTATTTGGATTAGCCACGTCCACAAACTGATTTTAATCAATTTTTGAATTATCTCGGAAATACTTTTGTCTTTCTTTGGTAAATGAATTCCTAATTGTATGCTCATTTTCATTTACATGGTCACACTGTGCGAATTTGATTGCTTGGTCACACTGATCACTATTTCATGATTAAAATGTATTAAGTTAAGTTTTAACAGATACTTCCCTTAAATTCAAAAATATTATCTTCAACTCAAATACTTTTTTTGTAATATTTTTGCAAACCCATTGAAATATTGAAACCACTGTGCCTGGGGAACGGCAGCGCCTGCCTTGATTGAAAATTGGGTTATTGTCAGCGACCCATTGAAGCGGCAGGGGCGATGTTATTAAACTTTTGTTTTATTTATGGAAATTAGTGTCAAGTAAATCATGTGCATGAGCATTTTGCAATATCGCCATATACTATACCATACACAGGGGCAACCAAACACACTCAAACACATTGGAAAGCATTAGGCGAAATTTCTATTCCTAAAAAAACACAAAAATCTATTGAAAATCGATTGATGATAAAGATAAAGATAGAGATAGAGAGAGAGAGGAAAAAGAGCAGCAGGGGTCAGCTGGGCAATGTGAAAGTCCCAATGAAATTGAGACTCATTGAAGATTCAATGACTAAGTGGAAAGGTGAACCAGTTGAGATTGTTTAATGTTTCCGCAAAAATCGAAAGGAAGTTGAACCGCCGATCAAACGCCTTCAGTTTGGCGGAGCGAATATCAAAATGCCCAAAGGTCGCTGAACGTCCGTCTCCGCCGGCCTTTGATTTTAAAGATGAGCAAATCGGCATCAAGTATTAACATACGTTCAGACATATATATCGCCCCTTATATAGCCACTGTGGCATAATTAGCCGAGTGGGCGGTGATAACTTTGAAATTGATCGTGATGATTGAACAAACGCACACACACATACGTAAAATAGCGAAATATAAAAAAAGACCTTTCATTGTATTTTTCTAAGCGAGTTTGCCTTGGAATTTTTGTTGATTTATTGAATAGTCCGTGAACCTTTAGAAACCTTTGATGGTAAAATTCTGAGTATTTAAATAAATATTAAGATATTAAGCTTTTAATTTTAATAAAGAATTAGTATACATTGTTTATAAGAATTTCGTTAGAGATCTTTAAGTAGATATCTTCAATGACATTTTTAAGCACAATTGTATTGCTGTTTAAGCTAGATGGAATTTTTGGGCTATAACTCAATTACCCAACCAATTTCACAAGCTGCCGACCCCCGCCCACAAATCGTAGTTGCTACTTTCAACACCTCCAGCGTCGCAACTTCAAAGGGTGATGGTCTTATGTACCAACCAACAACGGCAACAACAACAGCAACTACAAGGAGGACCGCATCGCATTACTGTCCAATTTTCACACATTCTGGCAATGTCAGAGGAACTGAACTGCCTACGAGGAGACCATCTAACTAATGAGCAGGCAAGCACTCACTTACCACTTACGGAGCCACACACAAGGGCACACATGATTTGCGAGGCGGACAGAAGCTGAAACTGATGCGATCCGGACACGGGATATGGTCTTGGGTTTTAGGGTCTTGGGTCTTGGGATTCGTGTGTGTGTGGCCATCGCGGCCCAAAAGGACACACACGAAGCCCTTTTGGCCCTATGCTAATTTGCACGCCATAAATGAGACGAATGTGCCGAGTGATGGCATGTGAAGTGTAGTTGCAGTGGCCGTAGTGCACTGAACAAAAAAATGTACAATGTTTTAGTAATTTTCTTCGTACTTGTTGATAAACTGAAATATTTTATGTGCTATTTGAAAAAAGGGGATTCAAATAGTCTTGTAACTCTCTGAATTGTAGGTACCAATCGTTTTACTAAATAGAAAACTCAAAATTTCCCAGAAAATTTTAAAATTCTCATTATAATAGTTAACCAAATTAAAATTGCATTTTATTGTCTTCAAGAACATATAGCTCTTCTAGAAAATCAACATTTTTAGAAATATTCAACCATTGTAAAACAACTTTAAACATTTTGTATCAATCTTCGTGATTTTTTCTCTGTGCACCCAAGTAGTTGTTGCTGTTGCAGATGCAATTGTTGCAAGTGGAAAACTGCTGCGGCCTGCCATGGATCGAATGGAAAGAAGTGGGAAGTGGATGAAGTGGATTTGGAGTGAGAGCGGGGGGAGTATGGAGTGAAAACGCCGGCTGAAGGAAAAATCTGCAGCTGGGTGGCCCCGCCAGAGTTTTGTGATGATGGGCGGCTGCCAGCGACATGTGTTGCTGGTTCCTATATACTCGTAGTTGGATGGCTAATGCCACCGACAACGACAACGCCCCATTTGGATACACACAAGCCAGAGCTGAGTACAAGCACAATGTGCCACCCAAAAAATGGGGGAAAAAAACCTTTGCTGACAAAGGACGACAGCTTACGTTCCCCGGCGATGTGCGTCGATAGGGCGTTCCAATGTCAACTGTTCCTGAAGGAACAACAGGCGGGGTGCACTCAAAAAAAACAAGAGAATTGTGTTTCTTAGTCCTTTATTAGGTTTAGGGGTTTTTCGGATTTTATAATATTATTTATTTTTAACAAATACAAGGATATGTTAAAAAAAAAATATATTTTTCTATGAAAATTACCCCAGAAACTGGGGTAATATTTTATTTCGTATCTTATGGGAAATGGTTTAACTCATAGTTTGATACCACATATTTCTTTAAGCTTTTCAAGGGCAAGAATAAATGTTTCTAGAATTAAACACCTACATATATTTTTAAAGTGTATGGAGATGAAGGCTATTCAGATGGTACCTATACTCCTCGATGACTTTTCCGTAGCCCCGCATTTTCGATAGCCCTGTGCGTATGGGAATGTATGTATATGTGTGTATAAATAGGAAGCCCTTGAAGGACGCGACAGAAGGCTAGGTGGTCAAGGGGTAGGGGGCCCACCGGATCGGACCGCCTCTGTGACCAAGTGATTACCGTTTATCGCCACGCCAAGGACCGCCGGCAAAAGTAACCTCCGTCCTGCGACCACACGCGCACCCACACTCGAAAACGCGTATACGCAATGTACGCCACACACGCGCAACCATTTATCAGCTGGCCCTCAACGCTGTCTCCCTCTCCCTCTCTCACTCGCTCTCGCAACCTCTCTCGCTCTTTGCACTTGCGCTCGATTTTCAGTGTCGCTGTATTCTCTCGCTCTCTCCAGCTCTCCCCCTCTCTCTCACTCACATGGTTGCTTCCTTTTGATACCCAGTAATCGTAGATTAGAGGGGTATGTTTATGTTACGTTCTATATTTAACAGGGGGACGATATATCCTTTTGGAATTTCCAATGAGAAACTGAAAGTCAATTTATATTGGTTAATTTTTATGGCATAGCGTCATATCTCCGCGCGACATATCTCCTCCCTTCTACAAACGACATATCTCCGCGCGGAGATGAGACGTTTAAAATGACATATCTCCCCGCCAAAAATATTTCGTTTTTAAACGTCATATCTCCGCGCGGAGATATGTCGTTCGTAGAAGGGCGGAGATATGTCGTTTTTAGACGACATAACTCCGCGCTGATCAACGGGGGAGATATGTCGTTTTTAAACGTCATATCTCCGCCAAATAAATCACGACATATCTCCGCTGACAAAATACACTGGGCGGAGATATGTCGTTATCCCATTTTTATTCACGAAGTAGTTCTAAATGTGATCATTATCCTCGGATTTTGGATCTCAAACAGGGTACCTTCCTTATCGACCCCCTCCCCCGCAGCTTTCCCATTCGTTTCCATATGTGCTCATCGACCTCACACAAAGCGAAACGAAAGTGTAGGTGTGCGTGTGTGTTACATGGTGAAACGCAGAGAGAGAAACGAAACAAAATGAAAATGAAACGAAGTGAGAACTGAAACGGGCAGCGCTGCCGGCGCCGCCAACGCAGTCGACGTCGCAGTCGGCGTCGAGAGTGGACGGCGGAAATTTCTGTATTTTCAAATTTCAGCTCATTTCGACGTGCACTTTCAAGCGGAGCGGTTCGTTCGTTTTGTCAGCGCTCGACTCGAATTCGATTCCGATTCGCCTTCTCTCTCGCTTCGTGTGTCGCCCACCAAATATAACAAATAAAAAATACAAAAAACAAATCAAATACTACTCGAAACACAAAAAAATCGAGCACACACTCGAAAATTATACAAATCGTAAGGCAACTAAAATAACAAGCAAACGGCATGTGGCAACAAAGAGATTTGTTCAAATGAAAAATTTATAAGCACCCCAAAGAAAAGTTGAGCAATTTTTTATAAACCACGAGAATCCGTATATTTAACAACCAGAAAATACAAATATCAAAAGGTGTGTGAGTGTGCGTTGTTTGAAGTGTTTGCAATAAAAATTGTAAAATGTTTGAGCCCTATGTGAAAATCAAGAAAAAGCGAAGTGTGCATGAAATCTATGAAAATGAGAATTTAGAGCAGCAGCAGCAGCAGCAACAGCAACCTGCTACCAGCGATAATTGTTGCTGCGAGAACGGAGAGCCGCAGAATGTGCCTGAAATTGCAACTGCAACGGCAACATCTGTAGCAGCAACATCTGCAGCAGCAACAGCAACAGCAGCAACAATCGCCACAGGAGCAGCGGCAAGCAGCAGCAGCAGCGGCAACTGCAGTCGCCTGCAGCAATTGATATCGACGCCACCAGTATTATTGCGCAGATCGTCGCTGCAACAGCAGCAGCAGCAGCAGCAACACCACCCACACACGCCAGCAGCAACAGCAACACCACCGCAGCAGCAGCAGCAACAGCAGGCTGCGCCTTCAGTTTTGCAACAGCATTTGGGTCACCTGAATTACGAAAGTGGAGCAACTGCAGCGGTAGCAGCAGCAGCAGCAACCAGTAGAAGTGGCTCGGCAACACTGGCGCAGCATTTGGCAACACCCAGCAACATATTGCAGGCGGCATTCGGCAGCAGCAACTTGCAACACATACTAACGCGGTCCGCCCCCTCGCCGTCGTCGAGTGCGATTTCCTCGATTTCCTCGATTTCCTCCAACAACAACTGCAGCAGCGCCTGTGCGGGCAATACGCACTACAACGGCGGCAACAGTAGCAACAGCAGCAGCAGCAACAGCAATCACCACAGCAACAGCATCATTGCCAGCCGCCTGTTTGGAGCCGCCTCCTCCTCCTCCTCGTCAGCCTCCTCCTCCGTGGCTGCCTCATCATCATCCTCCTCATCCTCATCCTCTTCGCCACACCATCTGCATAGCCATCATTCGGCGCTGACCAACTCCATAACGAATCGCATCAATCAGTCCATCAGGCGGCATCTGAACCAGCAGCAACATCACCATCCCCTCAGTGCGTCCTCATCCTCTTCATCCGCATCTGCGTCTGCATCCACATCATCATCATCATCATCTTCATCCTATCAGCAATCGTCGGTACAACAGCAACATTATAATTGCGCCCATCCTGCACAGCAGCAGCAGCAACACCATCACCACAGCAACAGCAGCAGCAGCCATCATCAACACCACAGCAAGCAGCAACAACAATCAACAGCAACCACAACAATCTCCTCTGTGCCTAGTATTATTAGTTAAATGCCCCAATTCTAAGGAATTTTGTAACGCCGCCGCAAATTTCTGTGATAAAAGGTAAATATACCACTCCAATTGGCCCATTTACACGAGATTTTGTGTGTGTGTATCTAAAACGACCCTTTCGACGCTAATTAAAAGAAAACAGAATAGTTCTTGGTAGGGCAACTAGATAAATTTACATAAATATTATTGCGGCTTAAATGCCAGCCATTGGCATTTGTGCATATGAGCCATTTACACCTACTTTAAAATAGCAGAAGCCATGGGAAGTGCATACTATTTGTATGATAAGTAGGTGGTCTTGAATGTCTGCCGATCAGTAAATGACAAAAGTTGAACTTTAAAGTATTATCTGATTGGTTACGAAATGTTTCTGAATTAGTGAATGCAAATTATCGTAAGAAACACCTAAAAAACCAATTGGGTATTACTTTTAAACTCTGAAATCTTATGAAAACCATTTCAAAAGGTTTTCCAAATGTTCTATATTACATTACATTTTTATAGTAATACAGAATACCTACTCCAAAGTTTGCTTATATGAAAACCTTTCGAATAACCCAAGACCGAATTCGAAAGGTCCTCCAATTGGCCCGGCTTAGCAACAAGTAATTGGTAACGCCAACTGGCCAACAATCGTTAGCCCTCCAATTGGAAACGAAACGAAAATCCACTTGAGATGTGTGTGGCTCAGAGTGGTGTGCTGATGACCCAGTTTAATTCCCAGGACCTTTTGCACCCTGAACTACTTACGTTCTGGGCCGCATTTCGAGTAACCATTGTCACATCCTTGAGTAACGACGGCCACAACAAACAAAACCGCCGAACAAACAACAGTTTGTTTTGTAAAAGTTTCTCTGTGAGCTGTAGTATATATATTTTATGTATATATATAGGTATATTTAATTTTGATGACTTGTAGTTTTATTTTTTTGGTTGTGCATAGCCGAGAGTTCGGTTCGTTTCGGTTTTAGTTAGCAACCTCGAGGTAACCTAGATGGTTTTTTCAGATGACCTTACTTGCGTAAGTAATTGGTTTCTTTAGTGTGGAAACTTGATGATTTGCTTACTAATTCTATTGATCACCCTGAACCAGCCGTTACACTACATTTCGCCGCCCCATCGAGAACTGGAAAATGTCGTAACTTTTCCCCGGGGCGAATAAACAGAACTTAAGTAATTAAGTTCCCTCTCTGTATATATCAGCCACCCTTAATAGCGTCTACATATCGCTAGCTATCTCTTTCGTTGCGCGTAGGCTTTCTCTTTCTCGCCGACATGCTGCTCTCCTTTTCGTTCTTGTTGCTGCTTTCACACGGTGACCCCAAAAGGAGTTCGCCTAACCTCAAAAAGATGAACAGAAAAATATAACAATTTGGTAAACACAAAATGCTGATGGTGGGAGGGGTTCTCTACAGTATTTTTTGTTTTTTTGTTTGAGTGGCTCTCAATTTTCGGTTAATTAATGGGCGTGGGCGACTTGCGTGCCAACCTTTGTCATTTGGGGTCACCAAACAGCTGCAGCAGCAACAGCAGCAGCAGCAACAACAGCTGCTTTGTCATTGAAGAAGAGAGCTGCAGAATCGAGACCATGGCTCGTGCTTGGTTTCTTTCTTAATGCTTTTGACCATGTGCCAGTAATTGTTATTATTATTATTATTTCTCCCATACACTTATTCACTTTTCACTAGGGCTGCGTTCTGAATTTCATTCACTTGTTGCTCATTTTCTTTGGCCTTGCTGCTGCAAATTGCCCGATAATCCACACAGAGTATTTCGAACAAAAAATATTCTTTGTCCCAGACGCCGCCGCCGACTGGCAAATCTGAGTCATGGGCCGTTGATTGCGAACGGGCTCTTTATCAGCTGGATTTCGACTGACGTCTGCACCCTTACTTAAATATATTTATAAAGAAACATATGCATCCATATATTATTCTGAATATAACTACGCTTTTTCAAGGAATTTATTCTTGGAAAAAATATGTACTAATCTCGAATAATTCCGGAAACTTCAAGTTAAAAATGTTAGCTCACAATAAAATGATAAAATATATATTTTTTAAAAAACCTTGAAAGTTTTTTTAAAAAAAGCTGATTTCAGCTTTCAAATTTCGATATATAACAAAAACGGAAACAAGAGTTTTTAACCCCAAAACCAAAACCCAAAAACCCCTTCCGGCGTTTCGAATACAGGGTCTAAAGGCCTTTCCTTTGGTCTCGCTATGCGGTTTTTGTGTTATATTTGCTCGAATGGGAAGAGACGGGAAGTTTGCTTGACTGATTTTCACTGTGAAAGGGCTGTTAGTCATGTTGCTCTGTGGTTCGGCAACATGTTGCTGCAACATTATGCAATGAACTTTTCGGGACTAATCCATTTCCTTTCCCCCACAAAGACCGAATTCAACCAATTATTAAGAGATCGTGTTGTGTTGCACTGCAACTTTCCAATTTTTGCTGGTTTTAGTCTCCCCATTTCATTTCTTCTTGTTGTTGTTGTTGTTTATTAAATTATTTAAAATGTAAAACTTTCAAAAATAGCGAAATTAAATTCATTAACATAGCTGGCTGGCTGTTAGGCCAAAAACAAGTAAACATTTTTATATTTTTACCATAATTGAACTCTGGGCCGAGCAGAGTTTTCACTTTGTTTAACACATTTCACCCAATAATCGTAAACCGAAAATCTCGCCCCAGTCTTTCACTCAACCCACATTTTATTTAGAACAGATACAGATCTCTCGAAGAAATCAGGCAAGAATTTCTAAGCCAATAAAAAAGAAGATCTTTTAAGCCAACAAGATCACGACGCTTGCGCCTAAAGAAAAAGTAGTAGAAATCCCAACAAAACGCCACAAAAAAAAAGAAAGAAAAAAGAAAGCACGACAAAAACAAAATGTGAAAACGCATGAAAGCCAATTTCTTCTCTCTCGCTCACAATTTGTTTAGAAAGTGCAGAGAAAGAGGTAAAAGCGGCAAAATGCAAACAAGCTAAAAGTTTGGCCCAAAACGTTTCAATGAAAATTGGGCACACAACATGTGGTTTATTATTAATTTATTGATTTCATTTCTGCTTGGTTCAGCCCGCAAAACTTGTTTGCTTGTGAAAATTTATTATCCAACAAAAGCAGCTGGTAAAAAGTGATATATGTACATATATACGAGTACGAGAGTATGTCTATATGTATTTTAAGCCACGCGCTAAAACGGCAACGTGCTTTTTCAGCTAAGAGAGGTTCAGTTAAGAGAGAAATATGAAGAGATCTCTTGAGCTCGGCCTGAAGCTACGTCATCAAACAAGTTTTTACGATTACATAAAGTCTCGTTCCGCTGTCAGCAAACTTGCTCTCGTTTTAAGCTTCGGGTTTTAGTTTTTGTTTCTCGTATTTTTAGCTTCGGGTTTATTTGTAATTTTTGTTTTTTTTTTGGTGAAACTCTCTGCCAACTGCGCTGCCTGCGTCGAAGTCCCAACGCCTACGCGCCTGCGCACTTAAAAAAAAATGATATCCTATTGGAAATCTTTAATAGTTGCATTTTCAAAAAACATCTTTTTTATAGAAATATTTTAAGAAATCATATCGAAACCTTTAATGCAGAAATATATTTATAATATTTTATATTATGATCAAGATCACTTAAAAAAATCTTCAATACTTGCATTTTCAAAAACATCAATTTTATAGGAATATTTAAAATACTGATACTTTATTCATTTATGAAATCATATCGAAACCTTTAACCTTTTTAATATTTTATATTATGATCAGTACATCTTTAAGATTTGTCTTAACGTTTCATTTTGACAGACTCTCTCATTTTTGTTTAAAAAGTATTATTAAATTTAATAATCATCCTATTCCTTGTAATATTTATTATCACCTCATTTTGCATACTGCCCGTTGCTATTTTCTACGTAATCCAAATATGTTTTCCCCTCATTATTATTTGTGATTAACACAAGCACAAACTTTCATTTATGCTGCAATCCCCAAACAAAACCAAAAACACCAACAAAGTGACAAACAAATGTAGCAAAATCGTTTTGGCTTGTGGCGGCCTAGTTTTTTGGCCACACAAAGTGTGACACACGTTGATTAGCATTTGAAATCCGAAAAGCAAGCACAACAGCAGTTATGTAAAAATTAACAACATTAAAGTTATGCGTGGAAAATAGGACGTGATTTTTATTGTGAAATGGTGGTTGTCCATTGCAGATTTCTCAAAATGAGATCAAGTATTTTATTACACACCTTAAATCGATATAATAATATGATATCCTTAATTTCTCAAACTCTTATAACAAAGTTTATTGATCCATTAATTGGTTTAATGTGAACAATGCAGGGGAAAAGTCCAATCATTTAAGGGTATAATTATGGAAACATAATTTTCCACAACTTTCAATTGTTTTCATTAGTGCGAAAAACAATCGCATAGGCCAAACAAGGCAGCAAAATAAAAAGAAATATGAAAAAAAACAGCAGGCAAATTTCACTCTACTTACATGATTTCGTACGCTTTATATAACAACAACAACCACTGCGAATCGACTTTCACGAAAAACTGCAAGCAAAACTGCAGACTGCGAGTGCGAATGGGAGAGCAGAGCAGCGTTAGAGCGAGACAGAGCGAGACGCCAAGCTGGGGGCCTGAGCTTTCTCTCCCTCCGCAGAAATACCAACTACAAAGTAACTCCAAAGGCAAATGGACGACGAAGACGACGACGCATCGAATCGACGACCGACTCTTGAGTGAAAGACCCAAAACGAAACCCCACCAAAAAAAGTAAAAAAAAAACCAAACCAAAGCGAAGAAACCGAAAGAAATGTTGAGCGTGGGAGTTTTTAAAATTAATATGCGTCAAACTGTTGACACTCCACGGGGAGATTGGAGAAAGATTTTCGAATTGTCGTGAGTGGTTAGCACACTCTAAAAATTTCGGGATTACCTTGGGATTAGCATTAAGGTTTTAAAAACTTTGTGTTAATATCTACTTATATTACAAAGGTTTACCTTTCGAATTCTAAAAGTAGGGATTGCAGTTCTTATATCTTAACTTTATTAAGTATCAGTATTTAGTTTTAAAAAACTTTAAAATACTTTTATCTATAGTTTTTCCTTGGATTTTTAATATTAAGTACCTATAGTTTATCTAGTACTTTTTCTCCCACCCTTAATTTTTAAGATAGATAATATTATAAAACTTATAAACTGATCCTTCATTATTGACCCCCTCTTAACCCACAATCCTCTAAGTTTTCGTAGGCCAAACCTAACCATTTTTCTTTCGGTTGGGTGGGTGTCATCATTGTTGTTTTTCGTTGTTCAAGATGTTGTTTTTTTTTGACGTTGCCTGGTGTTGTTGCCTCTGTTGCATTTGTAGCGGAAGTGAAGTTGTCGAGTTTGTTTTGGGAGTTGGACTGCTGCGTTGAGTTTCTCTTTTGAAATCATTTTCATTGGCATGAAAGTTCACATTATTTAAATTAAATTGCTGCTGCTGCTGCTTCTTCTTCATTCCCTCGCTGGCGACTGAAAGATAAAAAACAAAAACAACAACATAACAAAAATGTATCTTTGCATCTGTGTTTTTGCGACGGCGGCGCCGCATTTATGTAAAAACCAAAAGAAAAGCAAAGAAAAGCGTTTCCTTTTGGCTCGAAAACAACGGCGACAACTGAAAAGCGTTTTTTTTTTCACTCACTCAACTCATTTGTTGTTGTTTAGGCGGCGAGTGAAAGGAGCCTTTGTTGCTGCTTTTGTTGTTGGTGAAAACGCCAAGTGAAAAGCCATGCGATAATTTGTTGTAAAAAAAAATGAAAAATTTTCACCATTTTCAGTTGTTGTTTTTGCCGCCGTTCGTTTCGTTTATTATTGCCTTTTGTTGTTGTTGTTGCTAGTGCCTTTATCAAATTTCATTTAAATGCTAATGAAAAGTTGCCGGAAGTGTGAAAAGCGCCAAAGCGAGTCGCTGGCAAATTATATAACTTTTCCTTTTTTCTTTTTTTTTTTGGGTGGAAAGCAATAATCTTTCTTTTTTCTCAGCTGAGCAGCTGTTTTATTAGGTCCAAACCAAAACAATTTATTAAATTTTTCGTTAACTCGTGCTTCTCCCTTCATTTGTCATAAATTCTCTGTTTTTTTTGATCGAAGAGCCCACACAAATGTCGGAACCCCCGGGGAGAAGAATTCTACCTATCTGTGTGTCGAAATTCTTCTTCGATTCCCTTCCTCGATGCATGACCAACTGCATTCGTCGCATCCCAGCTGGCGGATATTTGTTCAGACCTTTTGGCCCTCAGATCCTTTGGACCACACTCACATGCTATGTGGGTATGTTCTGCAGCAGAACTAATGGTTTCTGGTGGCTAAGTAAGCAAAACTAATGGAATGAGTAAGGGAAAAGTTAGGAGACGGAGGATTTATGTTTGCCAAACAATTTGAATTTATTTACATTGACTTTTTCAACGTTATAAGGTTTTTAAAGAAGGTGTTTGTAGTGTTTACAAGCTGTTTTTGTTTATAGTTAAGACCAGGAAATTATAGGATTACAATCATCAATAACTTAAATTACAAAAATATTTTCTTTCAAATGATATTTTGTCTTTATTTCGTAAGTTTTCGGTTTCTGATGAGTCATACTTTCCACCTTTGGTTGTCTTTATTCGATTATGAAGTTCTGACTGCTTTTCGGTTCCCAAGCTTAACCTTCTTTCGGCCCAAACTTGTGTGTGATTTTGTCATTCGCCTTGTGGCGCCAAACAAATGATTTTCAATGTCATAACAAAACAAAAATGTTTGGCTCTCGGGCCCTTGGTGGCTGAAAGAGCGATAAAGACAGGTATAGGTACATTTTGGATAGAGAGAGAGAGGGGGAGAGAGATTGAGTGAGGCCCCAATGCCAAATCAATGTCATTAACATTAAGGCACACTCACTAAAAATTGAATAAAGCGGCTCTACAGAGTGCTAAAAACGCGCTCTACGGTTTGTTCACCTTGACGAGCTGCGTCAACCTTTTTGATGGCTCACAGTTACAATCGCACACAGTTACACACTCGCACACGAGGCCCATTGAAGGTCCTTCAGCTGGATTTGATGATGGCCATCAAATCGCCAGCAGCCGCAGAAAACGGGCAGCACCTTGAAAATCTCAACCTTGTCGAGCTGAGCTGAGCTGTAAATCGCTCGTGTGCCGCAGCCTTGCACAGATTTTCCGACTTTTTCCTGCGCTTGGTTGTGCACAGGAAAAAAATTAAGAAATCGATGATAGTTCCTAATTAAGGTCCTCGAAATTTGGAAATTTTTTTCTGTATATCCCATCGTATTTACAAAAAGTATGACCTTTATTAGGTACATGAAGTTTAGTTTAGTTAGAAAATCTAATAGTTGGGAACGGCATTTTATATATTTATTAAATGGTTTCTAAATAACTTTAATTATTAAAAGGAACCTTTTTTCATTTGTTCATGTATAAATAAAGGATTTATTCTTTAAAAAATATACAGACTTATACATGTTTCAAAAAAATAAGGTCCTTAAACTTTGGAAATTTTTTTCTATATATCCCATCATATTTACAAAAAGTCTGACCTTTATTACCTTAATCAAGTTTGAAACTCTTATAGTTAATATATATATAAATAATAAATAATAAATAATAAATAATAAATAATATAAGAAAAGTTACTTTATTTGTTTATCAACAATATTTTAAAAATCCTTTAAAAATTCTATAGATTAATACATCAAAAAATATGAAATAAGATTATTTATTAATTTAAGTTAGCAATTTTTATATAGAGATATAGATAATATTTACGGTCTTATAACATATTTATTAGAAAAATTCTCCTTTAAAATGACTTTTCACATAATATTATCCAGACCTTTTTTCTCTGCGTGTAAGAAGGCAGCTTCCTCTGCCATTTGCCGTCTTCCATCTGCATCTGCGCGACTCAAAACACACATGAAAAGGACTGTTATTGTTGCTTTTGTGTGTCGGATCCTTCTGCTCCTGCTCCTGCCCATCTTCCTCCCCCCGCACCGCTCTCTCCGCACTCCGCGCTCCGCTCACTATTATTTTGCACCTTTGTAAGGTGAGCGAGCAGCTCACGTTCACCTTCACCCTCAACGGCTGGCTGGCTGACCCATTGTTTGTCAATTTTCCACTCCTGGCTAACATTTTCCTGGTCCATTGTTTGTTGTCATCTGCAGCGTTCTTAAATCCTCCTTCCTGCCGAGATTTTCCAGGTCCATCAGTCAGTTTTCCGCCGCTGCTCCTGCGCAACGGTTGTGTTTTCCTTGTGATATTTTTGAACGTTAACGTTTTATTTTTTTGTTGTCGACAATCTCTGAACCGTTTTCAAAAAGCTTCGAAAGCTTCATCTTTATCTGGATTAGATCTCTGGTTCTCTGTTAATCGCTGATTATTCTGTGCGGAATAACGGATATCGAACCATTTTATCAGCCATTATGAACGCTGCACTTTTTGGCGCATTTCGTTTCGTCTTGTCCATGCGTTTGTGTCTCGACCATCGTTTTAATTAGCAAATATCTCTAAAATAATATCTCTAAAAATAATAATTTTAAATCGTGTCTGAATTTGTATTCTGTGTGATTTTGTGTGCGTTTTTTTCAACGGGCGGCAAGCTGGAGAACTCGCTGCTGTTGAAGCTGCTCAATCTTTTGGCCAGGCACTCGAATTCCGACAGCAATTTCGTCAAAGTTGAATTCGAGCGCAGCATCATGGATCTCATACAAGAGCCAAGGTGACCCTTAAAATGCTTTTAAAAAATACTGATTTTTATTGTGCCCCTATACTAATTTTCTTGTATAGAAAGCTAGTAGGCTAGGATTAGTTTGTCTATTAAGTTTATACAACAAATATAAAAGATGAAAAGAATAATTGAATATATTTACCAACCGGCGTAAGATTTTTATAACTTGTGTCTGCTTTTAAGCCAAATAAATATATAAACTGTTTATTTCTAAATTTATACCCAACTAACCCGATCATTTCTCCTCGATACCATTGCAGATTGCCGGTGAACGAATGTCAGGCAAGCCAAACAGCTAGAGTCACCTCGAACCTGCACGCATCCAGTAGCACGATGGCGGTCAGCCGTGTACCCTCGCCGCCCTTGCCGGAAGTTAATACGCCAGTCGCCGAGAACTGGTGTTATACGCAGGTAAATCCCCCTGAAATGGATTAAATTTCCTATCCACATACACATCCCCGTTTGGGTTTTTGGCATTCCTATGGATTTGCGAACCAACTGAGCCATCGTCAGCCGATCGGATTTCACGAATTTTTGTAAATTGAATCCATTTTGTTGTAAAACCGGTAAAATGCATTTCCGTTGTGAAAACGCAGGTACAGGTGGCTCAGGTTGGCGGAACCCTGGATTTACATGGTATTTTATTATTAACCCTTTACTCCTTTCCTTTTTTTCCTCCGCATCCCTAGGTCAAAGTGGTTAAATTTAGTTATATGTGGACCATAAATAACTTTAGTTTTTGTCGGGAGGAGATGGGTGAAGTACTCAAATCATCGACATTCTCAGCCGGTGCTAATGACAAACTGAAATGGTGAGTAAACAGGATGAAAACCAATTAATTAACAAATTACTAAAAGAGTTTTCTCCTCCTTAACAGGTGTTTACGGGTTAACCCCAAGGGTCTCGACGAGGAGAGCAAGGATTACCTTTCATTATATTTACTGTTAGTTTCGTGTAATAAATCAGAAGTCAGAGCCAAGTTCAAATTTTCCATATTGAATGCCAAGCGTGAGGAAACCAAAGCCATGGAATCCCAAAGGTAAGTCTATAAATGAAAACTATAGAATATCAGTTACTAATATTATTATTATCCACTTGCAGAGCTTACCGTTTTGTGCAGGGCAAAGATTGGGGCTTCAAGAAGTTCATCCGCCGCGATTTCCTGCTGGACGAGGCCAACGGCCTGCTGCCCGAGGACAAGCTGACCATCTTCTGCGAGGTCAGCGTCGTGGCGGACAGCGTGAACATCTCCGGACAATCCAATATCGTGCAGTTCAAAGTGCCCGAGTGCAAGCTGTCCGAGGATCTCGGTAATCTCTTTGACAACGAGAAGTTCAGCGACGTCACGCTCTCCGTGGGCGGTCGAGAGTTCCAGGCGCACAAGGCCATATTGGCAGGTAAGATATCATAAAGAGCACTTTAAGAAATACTTGAATATCAGAAAATACATTAAAAATACATATTCAAGAAAAAATCAAATCAAATATAAATATAAAAAGAGTACAACATTTAATTTAAAATTTTAAGATTATTTTTTTCATGTATCCCTCGATTGAATTTAAATTAATTTCTGTAAATGATTTCTTTCTACAGCGCGCAGCGATGTCTTTGCGGCCATGTTTGAGCATGAGATGGAGGAGCGTAAGCTGAATCGTGTCGCCATAACCGATGTGGATCATGAGGTTCTTAAAGAAATGCTGCGATTCATATACACGGGCAAGGCGCCCAATCTAGAAAAAATGGCTGATGATCTCCTAGCGGCTGCTGATAAGGTTAGTCTACCACCCAAAACCCCAATTCTAGCCGGGTTATTAATAAAATATCTTTTTTATATCTACAGTATGCACTCGAAAAGCTGAAAGTGATGTGCGAGGAGGCGCTGTGCGTCAATCTCTCTGTAGAAACAGCAGCCGAAACACTAATATTAGCTGATCTCCACAGTGCGGATCAATTGAAAGCACAAACGATAGATTTCATAAATACGTAAGTTATTAAAAAGTTTATTAAGACCAAGCAAACTAACTAACCAATCGTCTTAACCTCATTTACAGTCATGCCACCGATGTGATGGAAACCTCCGGTTGGCAAAATATGATCACAACACATTCACATTTGATAGCGGAGGCATTTCGTGCGCTCGCAACACAACAAATCCCACCAATTGGACCACCAAGGAAACGCGTGAAAATGAGCTGAAACAACAATGCAACAACCACACCAACAACAATAATAATAATAATAACAACAACAACAACAGCAGCAGCAGAAAACCGTACACCAACAACAATCAACAACCAACAACAGCAACAACAAGAAAAACAAACCAATACCAACAATCGATTCAACAATAGAAATAATGAGAACTTCAACCGATGCAGCAGCAGGCATGTGAAATATTTGATCGACGTATTGGCGGTCAACCTCAAGAGAGCATTCGGCAATACTACAAACACCATAAATTATATCAACAGCAGAAAGATAATGCAAATGCAGGGGCAAAAGCTGAGCAAGCAGTACCGTTTATTGTTTCGATTTCAAGTAATTTAATTCAATTTGATAAAGCTTGATTTTAAATGTATTTTATTTGTTGATTTAATATTACCTATGATTAATATGTTTACGAGTAATAACTATGAATTAATTTTAAACTTAAGTCCAAACACAACTTGAAACAAAAAGCAGCAATTAATGAAGAAGAGAAAACAAAAGAAAAAAACAATTAATAATACAAACAAAAAAAGAGCATAAAAAACAAAAACAAAAATGGAAAATTAATATTAAATAAATTAAATTTAAAGTAAAGCGTAAAAGTAAAGCGTAAAAGTAAAAGATCGAAGGCATAAAGATACAACAACAAAATAAAGAAATTCACTGAGAAAGCGTAACTATTATTATTATTATAATTATAACGATTATGATTACCGATTACTGCGTATAATTACAAAGCGTACACTTTGATTGTGATGTATATTCGATGAGTATGACTAATGAATAACGAGTAAATGAGTAATGATACGGATATGATAATGAAGTTGATTTATATATTGTGTATATGTAAACTCGGAACAATTTTCAAAGCATTCAAGGTTTAATTGCAATTGCACCCACCCACCAAAATCCACGCCCTCCCCCTTGAAATTGAGGAGAATGTATAAATTTATTGTTTACCAGCTGTCTCCAAGTTATTTACTTCACTATTCATCGCTGAATTCACTTCTTTCAATTTACCTTACCTTAATCTTACCTCCAATTTTATCGTTTCTCCTTTCTTTTCCTAAGTATTTAAAATCGGAAACTTGTTTCTCTTTGTTTAAGCGCAAAATGTAATTAATTTGTTGTACAAAACTATGAAAACAAACAAAGCATTGTCGAAATAAAAGCAAACAGTAGCAATTTGTGTATAGTAAGCAGATAAAAACTGAAAAAAACCCAAAAACCACTAATGCATCGATTCATTTTGTAAAGGGGAGATTCTCAATGGGTGGTTTCTCTTCTGATTGATTCAGAACATTTCGACTTTTTCCGCAAGCGAAGGTTAAAAGTACGAGCAAAGTAAACGTGATAACAATTTATCTAACTATTATATAAACGAAATTCGGCGCAGACGAGATTACATTTTTATATGCAAATGCAAAAAATGCAGATCGTAAACTTGGTGTGTACAATTCAGGTATTCAGGAAAGGGTAGAATTTTTGCAATAAAGTAAAATAATATTGATAGGAGCAAACTATGAACGATTTCCAATGTATGTGTACTTCCGATTGACTTCGCATGTGATTTGCTATCAAGAGAGTGTAAATAAACTAGCCTTAGTCGCAGCAATTACATTTTGTTTCGAGTGCACAATTACCTAGTTACAAGTCCAATGCTTTAATCTGTGTATGTGCGTGTCTGTATAGTAATAGGTAACCGATATTAGCCTTTGGAATGGATATGGATGGGAGCACGGGATGGCCGCTAGGGAGTTGTATGATTTGGGCCCGCTTAGCCATATTTATTTCGCCTCATCTAATCTTTAATTGAATTGCGGTCAGGTCATCCCCGAAATCGAGGAGGAGCACTTGGAGTGTTAAGTTTTGTGTTGCTCTGCTCGCAAATAGAGGAGCGAATTCAGTTTGGGGAGGACAAAACTAGCCATCTAAAATGTGTATCTAGTAAACAAGAACTTTTATGCATGCCAATCTAAATGTGTAGAAATTGACAAACAAAGAACGAAAGAAACTCTGCACTAATGGGCAATACAAGTGACAGCAACACGACATTTTTAAAAGCGAAATTGTAATTGTATTTAACAATATTAGATAATAAATTAATATGTTCTAAAATTACGTGGCTGGCTTATTTCTTCTCCTGCTCCTCGAGGAACTGCTGCAGCAGGCCGCCATCGATGGGAATGGTTAGCTGTTCGGATCCATCGACACTGCGCTTCGATTTGACCAGTTTGTGATCGAGGAACTCGGTGAGCTGGGCACGCAGCGCCAGGTCCGAGCTGACCAAGAAGGCCTCCCGACAACTCGAGTAGAGATCCTTGAATGGCATGCCCTGGTATGTGGCGTTGCCCTTGTTCTTCAGTTGGTACTTCACAATCAGCATGTAGATGCCACGCGAGTTGGTCGTCAGCGAGGAGAACACACTGCGCATCGAGGACAGGGCCAGTTCGCCGGAATTCTGCACCAGCAGGGAGTTCTCGAAAGCAGTTTCATTCGTATATGGCAGCATGGTGGTGCAGTCCCACCACGAGAAGTTGAAGCTGCTCAGCTTGCCTTGGTCCCAAACTGCAAAATAGGAAACGTTAATTATTCACATTCGTTATTATAACTTGTAGCGAAAACTAACGCAATGGTGTATTTATGTGATCGATGGAAGCCAGCAGATGAATGTTTGGCACTCGCGCCAAACGCGATAGAATCGCCTGTGCCTTCACGTTGCGCAACATCGCTCCATCCAGATTGTGAACGATAAGAAACAAATGTGTCTCCGGTATGAGGGCGAACTCTTCCTCGATCATGTCCACCGCCTCGTGCGGATTGCCAGGACTAACGCCCGCATCCAGAATCTCGCTTGTGATGCTGTCCAGCACATCCTTGAGCGTCAGGCTGGGAAAGAAGCCGTTCACCACCAGCACCGTTTGTTTCTCCAAAACCTCCCGGTGGAATGCCTGCAGCAATTGCCGCTTGGAGCCCAGTCCGTACAGCAGTATATTGAAGCCCTCGTTCAGGATGCACATCCACTTGGGAAAGTAGGAACGATACTCCTCCATTATGGCATTAATGGATCCCTCGTGCTCCGTGGATAGCTTAATTTCGGACAGCAAACTGAACACACGATCGGCGGCCAGACGGGGATTCTTGAGGCGATCCAAAGTGTGATCCGAAGTGAGGATCTTGCTGCTGGCATGCGAGTGGAAGTAGCCGTCGCTCTCGGGCACAAACTCATTCGATTTCTTGGCCCTCGCCGTTTGTCGGAGCCGAGCTGCCGATGGTGTTTTGGGCAGAACGGGCACCACAATGGCACGACGGGCCTTGGCGGGCGTCTTGGGCTCATCATCGGCGGCATCGTTGTCCGAGGAGTCGCCGGCATCGCTGCTGCTGCTGCTGGGAGAGGAGTCCTCAGCGCTGGGCCGGAAGTCGCTTTCGTCTCCGGAGAAATCATCATCCGAGTCCGCCACTATTTTGGCAATATCTGAAAGGGTATATAATTTGCTTAAGTAATTGATACATAATTGCAGATTAAAGGACTACCCACGATTCTTGACACGACTGCGCACATGGGCTGGTGTCTTTGGCTGATCCGTCGGCTTTTTACGCTTGGTATCCGGCGTTTTGACCCCCAGTCGTGGGGTCTTCGGTGTCTTTGGCGTGCGGGGCGTCGCATTTAGGGCCGCCAGGGCCATGGCATCGCGTTTCTTGGGCGTATTGAATCCAAACATGCTGGTGCCGGCCACATTGTAGTCGGATTGGATGAGTTGGAGATCCTTGGAAGTGGGCCGGTCGGCATTCTCCGAATCCTCATTACTTTCTTCATCAGGTTCCTGCTCCTCCGGCTCACTGCTCTGTGCATCCGACATCTCCACATAGTTCACGACTATGCGCTCCTCCTGCACCTTTCCATTGGCTTGCTCCTTGTAGGCCTGGTATTTCTTGGTGGGACTTGGACGGCGGGTGGAACGACGTCTGGTTCCCTTGGACGGCGACTCCTCCGCATCCTCCTCCACCATTGCCGTGTCCAAATCCTCGTCATCTTCGGAGTTGGTAAGGTTTTCGATGGATTTGAGGTTCTGCTTTCGCGGCGTCTTGTAACCACTGGCCATCTTGCTTGTCAAGCCGCTGAAACGGTCTTATTTTCCAAATATAAAATTGGTAAACAAATAATTCGCGAAAATCACTCAATGCCCAGAAGAGGCGGGAATTATCGATAACAAGACGGTAATCAGGAGTGTGGCCAGCTCTTGATTCGAAAAAAAGGTAAATTTATTGCTAAAAAATAGCTAAAAAAGTGTAATTTTAAAATATACAAAAATCATGAACTGCCGAGAAATCAAGGATTTATAAATCTACAAAAGAAATATTTATTTCCAAAATTGGTATTTTGTTCCAAAAAACTAAAAGACAAATTCAAAATTAAAATTGAAATGCACCATGCAGTTTTTCATTTTTATTCCCACTGATTTCATATTCTCTTTAAAAAACTCGCCAAATCTGGCTAGAAATTTGATTTGCAGTGCTGGAAAGTGTACCAAACTATCGATATACGATACATCGAATGTACGATGACTGACAAAAGCTGATTTGCTTCTCCTCTTTCTTCTCCGTTCGTTGCGATGAAGCGCGTGTTTCCCGAAGCTTGAAATTTAAACAAATTAACTAATTTTAACGCCGGCTCGTTTAAAATATATACTTCGTATCGAAAGGAGCATATTAGTTGAAAGTAAAAACATTTAAAGTGCTCGTAGATCGTTCAATTTAACGTTGTTTTACAACTACGCGCTGCTCTAATAAAAAGTTCCGTTAGCCCGCCATTTTCTTGGGCCTTCTTTTCGTTTCTCCGTTCATTCATTCATACATTCTTGTGAAGTGCGTCTCCACTTTTATTTCGCGGCTTTTTCTCAGAATTTTGCAGATTGTTAATTCCGGAAAATGCCGAATTCGGAGGAAATGTCGTGTGTGGTCTGTGGAAATCCGGCCGGGCTGATGTGCCAGCGGTGTGGAGAGCCCTACTGCAAGGATGGATGTCAGCGGTTGGATTGGCAGCGGCACAAGCACGTTTGCATCATCATGCCGTGAGTAAATGCGCAAAGTAGTGTGTGCATGCAAAGACTTGCACTCGCGCACAGTCGCGGTCAGAAAAATGGGACTGTGAGGAAATATCCTCGAAATATTTAGCGAAGAATGTTTTAATGTTTATCATTCGTAACAAAAATAATTGTAATTGTTAGAATTATTTTTATATTACTGTCCACACTCACGGCCAGTAGAATAAGACTAGGGATAAGATGGAAATTAACGAATTTTCCATAAAATGTCCATTAAAGTATTGTTAAGAGAGAGATTTTAGAATACTTCCTGGAAAAACGCAAATCCATGGAAAACTGATTATTATAATAAATAATAATTAATAATAATTTAGATTATTAATTATGAAAAAAATCTATATTTCACAGACCCTTGGTTGCCTACAGGCCCCTTCAGCAGACGCAGTCGCTTCAGCAGGCGCAGTCCCTTCAGCAGCCGCAGCCCGTTCAGCAGCCGCCTAATCCCATTACGAGCCTGGAGACCGCTGTCTCCAATCTAACTCTGGCTGATACTCCTACCAAAACGCCAGCTTCGATCCCAAAATCGATTCCAACACCGACTGCCGCTGTGGAACCGACTCCCACTGTTGTCGTCCCGAAGGAGCCGGAACTCTCCCAGAATTGGCGCGATCATCTTTTGCCGAAGGGCGAGGAGTTCTTCGAGTGCCGCGTGACCTTCATGGAGAACGATGGACCCATCTGGGTGGTGCACGTGGCCAATGTGGAGAGCATGGAGCGTTTGACGGACAACATGATGCGCTGTATGCAGATCAAGAAGCTGATTCGCTTGGAAAACATCAAAATGGACACCCTGGTGGCCATCAATGTGGACAACAAGGTGCACCGCGGTCAGGTGCTGAGTGTCAGCGATCGAAAGGAAGAGGCCGACATTCGGATGATTGACTATGGCCCGGTGGTGTCCACAGCCTACCGGGACATATATTCCGTTGTTCCCAAAATGGCTGAATTCAAGGCCTTCGCTTTCCGTGTGAAATTGCCCACGAACACTGGAGTTCAGGTCAACAAGAACCTAACCCTCCGTTTGCTGGGAACCAAAACCCACGGCGGGGTTTATCACGTCCACATGAAGCCCAAGATGACCATACCACTCAGTCTGCCCATGGAGATGCTGCAGCTGAATCCGGAGGTTAAGGTGATCCGGGTCTTTGAGAAGAATGCTACGAGCAACGAGCCGCAGGTGGCTCTGCTCCAGATCAACGTGATGGATCACGTGAACACGGACTTGAATGCCAGTCTGGCCGGGAAGCCAGGACAACCGTTCACGGGACCCTTTCCCGAGGAGAAATGCACCTTCTTTGTGGCCGCCCGCACCAAGGACGGCTATCGGCGAGCCTTCCTATTGGATCACATCGTGAAGCCCACGCCCACGTTCTTGGTTTACGAGATGGATGAGGGACGAGTTTCGGTCACCAACGAGCTGAGTCGCATTCCCAGCGAGCTTCTCGGCCTTCCCATCCGTGTGTTTGCCGCTCAGCTAAAAGACTCGGTGCCGAAAGAGCTTGAGACTCACGGTGCGGATCTCACGGTCAAGTTCAAGTTGGACAATCCGCCGCCCGAAAAGTTGCGCGCTGTGAATGCCTCTTTGCTTGCCAAGGGCGAGCAGATTTGCATGGCCCGGCTGAGCACCTTCTTGGGTCAGATATCCGATTTGGGCCACAAGTTCTGGCGCGAACCCATCGATAATGGTGCAGCCGTATTCATCACCCATGTCGTCAGCTACAAAGAGGTGTACATAAGCTCGCCAAATACCAAGCAGTATGCTGCAATCTTCAAGCGTCTGGAGTCGAAGTGCACTCCCATCCAGGAATCCAGTGAGATATCCGTTGGATGCATCGTGCTCGATTTCCTCCAAGGCGGCTGGACCCTTCCGAGGCGAGGTAAGTAGCTAGTTTATCCCACCTATCTGAATAAAATATGTAACCCACTACTTCTCGCAGGTATTGAGCACTGAAGGTGGCATCTATAATGTCAGGAACGTTGATACGGGTGCAACCCAAAATGTGGAATTGACGGAGATGCGCAAATCTTGTCGCTTCTTAGAGAATCTGCCCGTCTGCCTGATGCGCGTCCAGCTAAAGACCGTATGCAATATTCCGGATGCAGCCGTGCCAGCGAACAATGCGGCTATCCACATGTTGCACAAGGTCTGCGGCCAGATGGAAATGCTTGAACTGGAAATGGTAGATGCGACTACGTCTACCGTGGACCTGCTTTCCAACTCCCACGATCAGCGCTCCTTGGTGACGCGCATGCTGCCGCTTATGTTTACGCCAGTGCAGGAGAAAGCGGATGTTGCCCCGCCAAAAGCAGTTCTTACTCCGGCACCATCGCCGGCTGCCTCGCCGGAGCAACGCAAGGTGCCGGCACCTGTTTTCCTGGAGGCTGCCAAAGATCTGCCTCCACTGCCGCCCTCTCCACCGAGCTCTCCTACTCCTTCCGAATCGGCATCCAATACTAAGGCCAGTCAAGAGAGTTTCGAACGCTTCTTTTTCAATGCTATGCCCAAGAAACTGGTTCCCTTGGGCGACAAGGTCAGCATTATCCTTTTGAACGCTGGCGGAATGACCGAAAATGGCTACATCACCGCCTGCTTCTTTGAGAACGGAAAGGTGGCCGAGAATTTCCAGATTGTGCTCAATATGGTGGCCAAGCAAGGAGAGTGCAAGCACAACGCTGTGCCGGGTTATGTGCCGGGGTAAGGATCCCTTAAATATTCATAAGTTACTTTTATTTACTGTTTATTTTGTACTGTTTATTGTAGCGTTGGCGAACTGTGTTTGGCGCTCTTCAGCGAAGACAAAAGCTGGTATCGCGGAGTTTGCCAGGAGATTAAGGACAATAGGGCAAAGATTCTGTACTGTGATTTTGGAAACTGGGAATATGTGGAGGTGGAGAATCTCAAGCCGATCTCCAAGGATCTGCTGAATGGAGTCTATGCTACCAAATGCTATATTGATGGTATGGTATCCAGTTAAATTTAGCCTTCAAAAATTATTAATAAACTTTACAATTTCAGGCTTTGACAAATCGAAGAATTTCGCCGCCTTGGAACATTATCTCGTGCACAAGAGCAGGTTCCCTTGCGATGTTAAGAATGGCCCAGAGCCCGATACGCGTCTCATCACGATTCCCAATCTGGAGATCATACTGAACTCCCCTACTGCCTAATTTAACGTGAGTTTCGACTTGAGTTACTGACAACATGGATAGCATTCCTTATGTTTTTAGCATTAAGTGTATACCAAAGTGTATCTTTGAACACGATTTTGATAATCATTCGTTTTCTTGTAAAAGACAATTCCTAGACGGAATTCATTTCAAATTTTCTAACAATTTATATTTTTTAACCATCTTGTAAATTTAAGCGCATAAGAGAGAGTCGATTTGTGAGGGATAACATAATAAGTTGGCATTTTTTCAGGATATCCTTTCTTATCTACAACTATCATAGCCGCATTAGAAAAAGCGGGACACTTTTTCTTTATCATTAAAATAATAATTTAACGTTCATGTTGGGGACAATGAAATACTTTCTTGTACAAAAGTTTGCTTGAATAAATGGTTTTATGCTTTCTGTGGTCATAAATTATGAACTGCATATTTCTATGGAATAGTTTTTGTTCCAATGATTCTATTCTCTACAATTCGACTCACTCCTAAAGTCATACACATACATCGAGTCAATTACAACAGCAATAATGAGATTACAACAACAACAAACAACATTCATTGCTCGCACAATTTGGCGAGCAGCTCCTCTACAACATTCACATCGCGCACAGAGATTAAACCACCAGCATTTCGCTTCCAATCGGCGTCGGTTTCAGCGTCCTCCATCAGGTACTTTAGCGGTACGGCCTTGTGCTCCGCCACACTGGCTGTATAATCGAGGACATCTCCACCGAGGGCTCGTAGAATGGCTTGAGGACCACAGGTGTCCCACTTGAAGGTCGAGCCCTTGCTCAGCAGATACACATCCACCTCGTGGGTTATCACCTTCAAGGCCTTATGGCCCGCACCAGCGGAGAAGGCAAACTCGTAGCCCAGATCGAGGAAGCGCTGAAGGATATCGGATTGCTCCGAGCTCGAGAAGATTCCCAGCCGACGGTTCTCGTCTCTCGCTTCGAAATTGCAGTTGTGGGCCTGCAAAGTGGGCAGACAGACGCCCCAGAACATCGAGGAGCTGTACACGTTCTCCTCCAACTTCTCTCCAAAGGGCTGGGCCACCACTCCGATGACCGGCACTCCGGTGTCCCGCTCGTAGACGCCAATGAGCACGGTGACGCAGTCCAGACCCGTGGATGTTATGCCGGGAAAATCGGTGAACATGGTGTCGCCTGAAATGTACTCAGCAGTGGCGTCTGGAAGGGATTACAAAATAGAAAGTGAGTTTTAGTTTTTGATTATTTAACGGTAAAAATGTCTTGGTTCCGATATAAAATCAATGGAAATATCTAGACAAAGTCTTTAAGACTTACATATTTTGAAAGCTGGTAATTTATAACTTTGAGGTTTATAATAATGTGTTTTATAAATGAGTTCTGTAACAGAACTTCTGTTATACGGATGTTGTGATTTAAAGTGAATCATTTTAAGTAAACAAATAAATACAATGCGTGCCATATCTTATAACTCTGGGAATTACGCATATGTTTCTTTTCAGAAATTTAACTTCTAATTGAATACAAATTAAGATCTTAAATTTAAATCAGCCTAGAAAAGTGAATCCTTTGTCCTGTCAGTTTAGAGTTAACTAATAATATTGATTAGTTAGTTTAAGTAAATGCCTACCAATGGGATCGATCCAGATGCCCAGATTGGCGTAGTCCAGTTCCTCCGGCAGTTCAGGGATTTCGCCCAGCTTTTCGCTGGTAAAGCTGACCTCCTGGTGGACTTCTTTGGCCAGGGCGCTGGCCGCTCCTTCGTGGCCACTGAGAACAGCCTGCAGACAGGTGGCGGTGTCCTCCTCACTCGATCCCACTGCAATTGTGACACTTTCGCCCAGTTGGTTGGTGAAGTTTGGCGACTCCTCGCCCAGGATTGCGTCCTGCATGGCTGGGAATAGCTTTCCCACCTCGTGCTTGATTGTCTCCTGGATGAGGACATCGGCCAGGGTCTTGAAGTCATGCTCGAATCGCTCGTTGGCCTCCGATCCGCTCTTCTCCTGGACGAGAAGGGCCAGCAGCTCCTCGTTGGAGCGACATGTCCTGGCAATATTGGCCGCCTTCTCCGCACAGTTGATCAGCACACGCAGCAGATTTGCCTGTTCCTCCGCACTCATCCTGGTCCTGATGGCTTCTTTGGTCTATTTGGGTTCCATTTCCACACTTTTATGGCTTTTCCTTCTTCTCCAGCTGCGATTTTTTTTTGGCTTCTGTTTTTAGTGAGGCTGCTGACATTTTCGTCCTGGATACCAAAACGAACATTTTCAGTCTTCCGATTACTGGCCACACTGCCCTAACGTTTAAATACTGAAATTGTAAAAATACTAAAACGAAGCGCGATATTCAAAAAGTTAGAAAAACAGTTTTATTCAGTTTACATATTATCTGTGTACAAATTTTACATAACAAACCAGAAGAATATCAACTATAAACAATTAAAGTCAACGTTTTTTCAAAGTTTTACTTCTTAGTCTAAAATTCATTTTGGGTTAATGACTAAATAATAAATATTAGTAACTCAAAGATATATTAGTAACCGCAAAGAAATACATATTAAAACGAATTGTGAAATGTTAATAGACAAAAACAACCCGATTCAAACCATACATCTCCCAATAGCGAATCAATATTTGAAAAGTGAAGTGTGACCACTTTTTTTTTAATATTGATGTACCGGCAAATCCCTTAATTATAGAATATTTATGTAGCTTTCCTGATTTAAGAGTTTATTTCAAAATTACTGTAATGATTTACTTTTTTTCGTTACTTTGCTTACAGTTTTCCCCCTGATAAAAAGCCCTGTCTTAAAGGTAATAAGGTTAATTCAGGACCTCCCCCTAATTACGAACGAAGGATTTCCAGTTCTAGCTTTTGGGGCAGCTTTCACATCTTCATTGGAGCAATTTTAATTGGCAATTAAAAATTACGCACTCACCGCCGCCCCTCGAGGATCCATGAATCATGGCCAGAAAGGAGGTGAGTCCATCGACTTTTTGAGGGCTTTGTTCCAGCTGCGACTGCTGCATAATTTGCACCCGATCTTATCAACGAGCACTGCTAATGATTCGCATTAATGATGCTGCCTACATGGCCCACTCCTGCTCCTTTCGATCTTCCTGCATCCAGGCCCTCATGTATTTTGGCTTACGCACTTTGGCATCTTTTGAAATGAGACCATCAATCAGTTTGTGGTAGTCGCCGTTGCATCCCATTCTCCTTTTCCCTGCGCTGCTGCATTTGCATATAAATTGCTGCTAATGTCGCGCTATCAAAGTGACTGCATCAATGTGGCATTCCTGCCATGCCTGGGCCATTCCCTGTTCCTTAACTCGAGCTTCCTGCACTTGGAGAAAAAATAATACTATAAATTAATTTTAAACATTTATAATAACGTCTTACAGGCTAGAAATATGTTTAGTATCTTCTTGTTAGGCTTTTTTTATAATAATGAAATACGACAAATGAAAAATTTGTTTATAACTTTTATTTTTTACGCATTCATACTGTTAGGGCATTTTTTAAAATTTTTATAAATATCCTATTTTTAAGTTACGCCATTTTACAATTTTCTATCTAAATTCTTAAAATTAAAGTCAAACTAAAATTTTGCCTGATATTCTTTACAAATATTAGAAATTTTCGTTTTTGTTCTTTATTATAATTATTATTTAAAACTTAACTTATATACAGATAGAAAAAAAAATAATTTCTATTAAAAAACGAAGTTTTCCAAGTTTTTGAAGGAATTTCAAAAATGTAACCTCACTTTTTCCGGAGTGTGCGAGTCCTCCCTTCCGCCACTTTTGGCCCTCGGGCAGGAGCTCCTCTTCATTCCGTCGAAACGCTTGGCTTATGCTAATTTTTTCCCAGGCCTCGCAGGCCATTGATGTTTGGATAACGTTGACTTGATGACTTTGCATAATTTACGCTGCAGCCGCAGCCACATTTCGGCTGCTTTGGGTTAATTTTTCACTCAACCACGTTTACCATTTTAATGTGTTAATATTCATGGAGAAACAGCACCAGTCGGCCAACAATAACAATCTTGTCCGCCTGTGACTGGTGACGTTTCAATTTGGTCGTTGCGTGATCTTTGGCCAAACGATTTTTCAAACAGCCCCCGAACTTGTGGGCATTTATCAACAGCTTCAGCGAAGGCATTTGTCATCCCCCTTTTTTTACATTTTCGGTACATCCATATTGCCAAGTTTGGGGCTACAGTTCTAGTCAAATATGTATATTTTGTCTTTAAAAATAAATAAAAATACTAATAAATGAAATAATACAAAATCATGTGTAATAAAAAACTTTGTAAAGCTGTGGGAAATAAACTTTTCCAGATGTTGTAACTAGAGCTTGAAAAATATCTAATGTTTGCTATTTGTCGATTTTTAATATATGTTTTCTTCAAAACATCGATATTATCGAATCGATAAATCGAAAATATCGGCAATTTTCAAGCTTTATCTTGTAACCCATTTTAAACTTTAAGAAATTTTCAATTCAAATAGATATTGCTAACAAATATGTAGGGGAAATCGAAAAATGCCTATTTTAAATTCTGTATTTTTAGTCTAAAGGAATACTTTATTACTATTTCAGTTATTTAAATGCATAATTTTGTTATGTAAATAAAATGTTTTTATAGCAGGTTTGTGTCTTTAGTCTTTTGATGGACATTAGTTAAATTGTTTAAATAGCCGGTTGCTTTGTTTGCGCCCCTTTCACATTTAACAGCCTTTTAATTAATCGCCCGAGTTGAACAAATTCTTAATGAGTCTTTAATTAATCGCCAAAGCGAAATGTTCGACGCTCTCGAAACACGAGAATATTTACATTTTATTGTGACTTGATTTCTGTGATGGCTGTCCCTCTCCCTCCCACCCGGTGCTCCGTCTCGCTTGCACCAATCGCGTGGCTCCACCCCTGAGGTGTTAAAAACGAGTTTTGGACGCTTCCAAAAAAATTAGTTGGCTCTTTTGTCCGTCGCTGGCTTGATTATTTTGGATGTGTGTTTTATTAATACGAAATGCCACAACAAGCCCGACAAATGTCGAATGGTTGGTCTTAAGTTATGCGTGTGCGCTTCATTAGTTAGTCTAGCGGTTTGTTCGATTTAAAAGTGGAGGGGGAGTGGGTAAAAAAAAAAAACAAAAAGCTGAAGACTTCAACATTTATTAAGCCATCGTTATGGCCAGTCAAGTGCAACGGGGCGTATACGTGTTGTGGGCTTTCAATTGGCTCAATTGCCAGCGCCCACTCATCCGCTATATTCTGGCCATCCTAGCCACTTCTTCTTCTTTTGGCCATCTTCGATTTGCCAGCCTGCAGCCAAAACTGGATTGGATCCGAAAATAATTCCCCTGCCCCTCTCCCATAGTTTTCCACAGTTTCCCCAGCTTTTCCCCCGGAGTTTTTCCGACCTGTCGATGCGGTTTAATTTATGCGCTTCAAGGTGTTTGCCTTTTTACGCTCATCGGCAGCTCACTTCCTCGTCGCTTTCCAACGATTCGGCGGGTTTGGGCCTTGAGTAATTGGCTTGTGGGGGGAAATTTCATTCATATTTGCATTTGCCAGTTAATTGTTTACATTTCGCCAAGCATGCGAAGGGAGTGGCTCTTAGATGACCAATTATACACCATATCCCGCGGCTAAATATAGATCTATGTTCGAGTTATTGAACTGACATTAATCTGCGGAAAGCCATTATGGCAATGATGGTGAAAGCGCTTGGGCAGGGAAAATTGGCGAGGTAAAATTAATATTGCGAGAAATTGAAATGGTTTAAATTCGGTCGAAAGTCTACTTTAATTTATATTTATTATGAAAATATTTCAGTAAATCGACTGCTTGCACTGCTTGCATTCCATTGCTTTCCAATGCTCATAACTTTTAAATGAATGGTCCGATTAAAAAATTGTCTTCTACATTTCGATAGATATTAATAAAAACTTGGCATTTGCAATTTGTAATTGTAATTTTGTAAGTTTGTAATTTAAAAATCCTATGCTACCACCACCTTTCACTGTAAGACTCCCGAATTTGCAACTCTCCCCTTTAAGATACTCTTATCCCCCACAGAAGCCGATCCACTGATCCAATGGCCAGCACAACAGAAACGGCTCCTGCCACCGCATGTGTCCCATTGTGATCATGTTCGTTTTGGGCCCAACTTTTGACCAGCAATTCATACAAGAGCGGAAGCGTGAAATTCACTATAAAAAAAAAACACAAAAAACACGGGCCAATAATACAGATACAATAACAAATACAAATCTGTTTTGCCATTGCCCGGACCAGTTGGCTATAAATTTTATGCATTTTGCGCATAGTTTGCCATTTTGCCACTTTAACATTATTGTTATGATGATAAGCGAGCCACAGTCGGAGGCAGAGGAGCATGGGGCAGGAACAGAAGAAGAAACAGAGACGGACCCTGGCCCAGGGAGAGAGATCGTTTCGGGCCCAGGTCTCATGACCATCCTCATCCTCGGTCCCACCTCTTTCCATGTCCAAGTGTCCAACTGTCTGGCCATAACGCATCCTGCCTTCTGCACTGAAAGTATTAGAGGTATTTTCCTACAAATATTTTACTTGAAAAATTATTAGAAATCTTTAAACATTTATTATGTGTAATTTAATTTATTAAATAAAATTTAAAAAAAATTTTAATAGTTAAAATCTAAAAATTTTTATGATGATTCGAGATCTTTTAATAATTTGTATTGTTTTCTACAATATTTAGTATTTATTTTTAGGTAATAGTCCTAAAATAGAAGTATTTTATTTTATTAATATTGGGGTATTTTTCTACAAATATTTTACTTGAAAAATTTTTAAAAATCTTTAAGCATTTATAATGTGTAATTTAATTTATTGAATAAGGTTTTAAAATATTTTTTTAAATGAAAATCTAAAAATACTTATGATGATTCGAGATATTTAAAAATTTGTATTGTTCTGTAGAATATTTAGTATTTATTTTTAGTAAGAATAATACTGCATTTTCTGAAAAGCTTTGAATATTCTTGGAATTTGTGTAAATATAAAATACAAAATATTTATTATAAAGCAAACCTTTTTTCTCTCTGTGCCTTCTGCTCCGCCTGAGCTGTTTGCTGATCTCCAATGCGATCTCCGTCTTGTTTGGCTTTCCTCCGTATTTAAAACCA
The DNA here is from genome assembly GCA_037075205.1 of Drosophila prostipennis. Lineage (NCBI taxonomy): Eukaryota > Metazoa > Arthropoda > Insecta > Diptera > Drosophilidae > Drosophila > Drosophila prostipennis. The sequence goes on from JBAMCJ010007206.1 coordinate 134,473, forward strand.
TTTCATTTTCTGGGGGCCAAAGTGTGAATATAATTTAATGTGTACGAGTGAGTCGCAGTCCTGCAGTTTGGCTGCCCATCTGGGTGCGCGATTTTCAATATCGCAGCTTGTCCCTGCTGCAGAGCGATTATTTATTGTGCTTGATTGGTTTTCAAGTGATCATAAAGTAAGTGATCGTTGGCGCTGTCCGTTGGCATTGAGTGGCCCCTTCTCTGGCGTTAATATGTAGATTTGGAGGCGTAGATTTATGTCCCGCGGGGCGGGAGTGGGAGTGGGAGAGTAACTGGGATTGGTATTGAGATTCACCCGTCCAGTGGGCGGGCAGAGTAATGAATTTTGGGCGGAGACGGCTTCATCTGCGTTTGCAATCGTGGAATTTTCCTGGGTCATCCGCAATCCGCATCCTGCTCGAACTCCCGCAAATGGCCTCCAACATTTTAACATTTAATTGACATTGATGATTGCCCCAGTGGACAATGCTGAGAACACGTTTACCAGTTTCCCAGGTAGCAAGTACGCAACTCCGTCTGGACTCTGATTGTGCCCGGCATACGAAAACTACCAGGGAATTATTAATTTTCATATCGGAGCTGAGCGGAGCGGAGCTATTCGCATATGTCAGCTGTGCTCGCCATCAAGTTGGATTGGACATGGACATGAAGAAGACGTACGAAATAAATTCTGTGGCACTTGCAGACAGCCAGCAGACAAGGCCATGGGTGTGCACAGCAGAGGGAAAAATAATAGTAAAGATAATTCATAGTAAAGATGAGCAGAAAACATTTTACTATCCCTTCAGGTTGTATTAGGTTTTATTTAAAACCCTTTACAATAAATAAATAATCATTTATTTTGAGACATTGTAAAGAACTTTTTCTTATTATAACAGAAGTTTTTAAACCAAATTTTAAATATTATTAAATTATATTATATTTTATTGGGGGAGAGTTGTGTAAGTTGGGACACCCAATTTTCTATTTTTTAGTAGAAAAACTTTTGGGTAAACATAAAATATATTATATTTATTATATATTTGCAAAATTTAATATTATTTGGGTATGGATTTTAAAGCATTTCCAGCTATCTTAAACTATGTACAAATTGTCTTAAAATACCATTATAGAATTAAGAACAACTGTCCGAATAATATATTCATTTTTCCATAGCTCTTAATTTTTTTTGTTACAGAAAATTTAAATAAATTGTATCGATTTTTTTAAACGTAATAACATGATTATAATTTGATTTTCAATTTTATACATTTTTCTAAAGATGTAAGTAATAGAAAAAGGTCAGCAATAATATATTTATTTCTCCACAGCTCTTAAGTTTTTTTGGTTCGATATTTTAAACAATAATCACAATTATTAGAACTTTGACAGGTGCATTTATTGGCCCCGCGAGCAGTTTGGCAATAAGTCATAGGTGTAGGCAGGGGATCCTATTTCTGGCATTTCTCTTTCTTGGAGGTTAAGATTGCGTTGCTGGGCGCAATCATTCAAAGTTTCTCTATTGGGCTCAAAGAGTTAAATGTCTGAAATCAACGCCAACTCATTGGTGCTGGAACTTGGCTGGCTTTGTGTTTGGTTTTCCGCTCAGCTTGGCTTTCTTCGCGCCGTTGTTGGTTGTTTTTTGTTGGTTGTGTGTTTTGTTTTCGCTTCTTTAAATGAACGTTATTAAGCAGATGTTTATCGCTGAGTGATTTATTCATTAAAAAAACATTTATTAGCTAGAAACAAGCCGGTGTGTGTGCGTGAGTATCCACTCGACTCGACTCGACTCACACCCCATCGACCACATTCACATTCACATTTTTATCCATATGGCCTGGTTCGCCTCGCCGCCTCATTTGTGCCGCATTAAAATGCAAAAGCGTGTTTGTTCCTGGAAAAACTGCAAAAGCTCCCCTGTTTTTTTTTATAAAATTGCGGGTGTGGACTCAACTGCCAGCTGCTGAGGCGTGCGGCTTTGTTTTATGAACTTGCATATTTTCACAATTTTCCACAGTTGTGTTCCCTGGTGTTTGTGCGTGCGTTTTAATCACTTAATTAGAGAGCCACTTAATTGACTCGGACTCTTGGCGAATTATGTATGCAAACAATCGATGTGCGAGTGTTGCAGGAAATGGGCATCGGGTGGTCGAGTTCGTGTCTTAAGTCTTTTGTTCAGCGGTGCCTGGCAAGGCAGTTGAAAGGTGGAGTTTTTACAATAGGGAAATCCATGTTTGGACTATAAAGTATGTATTTTATTGTTGATAATTACCCATAGAAAACACTGTTAATTCAATAAATACATATTTAAAATATTTTCTAATCATGTTTAAAAAAGAATTTAGTACCTATTTAAATATTTTAAACAATGGTATAATTTTGCATATTTTAATTTTAGGAGGGTGCACTAAAAACATATTCGCATTATTTAAAAATAAAGGAAAGGAATAAAAAAATACTAAGTTATTTTGTAATCACTTTTATATTGTTAACAAGAATTTAGTAAAGAAATATTTTAATCAATCTTATAATTTTGTATATTTTTACATTTCCATTGAATACATAATTGCATTGTTTTGAAAAACGATAGAAATTTAAATATTAAATTATTTTATTAACTATTTTAATCAATTTTATAATTTTTAATATTTATTTTGAATAGATCTTCCAAACGTTTAAATAAAAATAAAAAATAAATACTTCTAAATACTGGCTTTGATTTTTCCTGGCTCCACACTTATCAAAATATAGGTGTGATTTTATTTCCTAGTTAAGTTTCATCTGGTTATCGCCTAACTGATTTTGATTGCCTCCCATGTTCCCGTTTAACTCGTTCTTGTGCAGCACAATTAGCGAACGCAGCCATTCATTAGCCCCATTGCCTTTCCTCCGCGAAAACCTGTTGATGAGCCCGAACCTGATGGCATTGCCCGATTTCCCCAGTTTAGATTGCATGTCCCCAGTTGCCATTTAGAGAGGGACACACCCATCGAATCGATGCATCGAGTGCAGTGGGAAATCACAATGCCGCCGCAGCGCAGACATTTCAATTAGCATTTGGCTAAACATAAGGTAAACAATCTGGCCAATTTGCCGATGCTGCTGACCATTTCCAGTCAATGAAGCCAATAAAATGGCACAAACTGAGTCGCAGATGGGTAGCATAAATACTTGTTAGTCGCCCGTAGTCGTCTTGAGTTAATCACTCGGCACTCAGTACTCCCCATAGCAAAGCTGCAACTCTTTCAAACTGAAAGAAAGAACTCGGCTTAGATGGCTTCTTTTTCTGGCTTTTGGTGTCATAAGGAAGCGTCCAAATGATTCATAATTTATGCCTGCCTGTCGTTGGCCATGGCCATTGCCATTCCCTATTCTGGTGCTTATTTCTATTGCTATTCCCAATCCTATTCACTGCTTTCGTTACTTAATTTTTCCAACTTAACGCGCTGGCTTGTGCCTGTTGGCCTGGCCGCCTCCTCCCCTCGATCCCCTGTAATTGTAATGCATTTCGGGATTGCACAGAAAACAATTTTACTTTTCTTAGAAGAAATGAATAAAGGAAAGAATATAAGAAATAGTTTTTTAATTTTAAACCCATATGTAAGGCCATTTTATCTGATATAATTTAAATATAAAATTTTGTGTTTTACTAAATGTAGTTTTTTAAGTTCAATATAAAGTCATAGGGGGTGCTACGAAAATAGCTAGTTTTTCAAAATCACTTTTAAATATTTATTAAATATATGTCAAAAAGTATGCAATGAATACAGAAAAGTCGTTTTCCAGTATAAATTCATATCATTTTCGAATTAAAAATATATTGTTGCATACTTTTAGACACCTAATTGGAATGTAAAAATTATTTATAAAATTCAATTATTTCAGTGGCACCCCTCTAAAGTTTATTTGGCAAAAAATATTTATTTTTAATAATGTTAATATTTTAGTTTTTTTTTTAAAGGTGCGGTATTATATTACTTAATATTCACGTATTTGTCGACAATTTTCTCTGTGTATAAAGTGCGTGGCCGTCGTCGCTGGGGCTGTCGTTTGTCTGGTCCGATGATAGTTGAAAAAATTACTTACAAATTACATGCGTAAGCTTATGCCCCCGTGCCGCCTTCAGCTTAATGTGCAGGAAAATGCTGGAAAATTCGGGGAGGGAAGGCGGGAGAATGGGTATTAGCGTTGTGGGTCTCGTGGCCGGATCGTAAATTGCATTTTCCAATTGAATTCTGAGCACTGACAGTCGACCGAAATGAAAATGGCTGGCCAAGGAAAACTTGAAACCCCCTTTCCAGAACTTGGATCTGGTTAATTTCCCATCGTTATGGCATTAATGCCGCCAAGTGACGGGCTCATTAGCATATAAATATTGTTGTAATTACGCCTGGTAAATAATGCAATTTTGCCATTTTTATAGACCATGCTTGTGCTAAATTAAAATTATTATAATTGAGTTAAGCGAATGGAGGGCGAATGGCAGGGCTTAGTGGAATTTCGCATGGCTTTAAATGCAGCACGGAACATGGCCATAAAGTGTAGCTGCGTTTAGCTTAAACAAGTCGACAATTTAAAAAGCCAATTTGCGCATAATACGACGAACGTGAGCGAAAATTTAAAACAGAACTGCACACGCACAAAGGCGGAGAATAAAATGAAAATAAAAAAGAAGCCAAGTGCAGGTAGCGTGCTGTGCAAATTTCTACGCAAATGACCATTAATGCAAATGCTGTTTGCTCATTAAAGAAACATTGCCCGCCCACCCAAATGACCCAAATTCGCTGGCCATTCGAATGGGTGGTTGTTTGTCTGAATATTTTTGAACAGTGGCCACATTTGATTAATAGATACATTTTTGTTTTGGAATAGCAAATAATATAAAATTTCTGTTGGTACCTTACTGAATTTTTGTTAGTATGAGTTTTTTAAAATATAAATATTATTGGTTGACTTTTCTAAGAACTATTGTTTTACTTTAATTTTTAGTTTAGTTTCTTAACGAACGAAATAGGTACTGCAAAATGTTCTATTTTAGTTGGTAAGAACTACACTTTTTGTTTAAGAAATGTTTTGCAGACAAATGAAATCTAGATTTTTTTGAAAAGGTATTTCAAACCGCCAAAACACCTTAAACCTTGGAATCTCGACGTTTTTCAACACTGTGAAGACTTTTTGGCGCGCAACCTTCCAGCGATCTGGCAACGTCAGCCAGATTCCAGGAAAGCGATTACTCTTCTTCTTGCCGCCTGACAAACTTTGAAAAACAACGCTTCTTAAATTTGATTTTACCAGTAAAAGTAAGATAAAGAAATTAGAAAAAAATGGGACGTCAACGTGGCAGGATGCCGCTCTTCACGATCGGCGACTTTGTGTTCGCCAAGGTGCGCGGCTACAGAGCCTGGCCAGCCCGCATCCTGGACCGCGTCGGTTCCAGTTCGTACAACGTGTACTTCTATGGGACCTGCAACCACGCCAAGGTGCCGCGCAACCAGATCTGCGACTTCGAGAAGAACCAGCGTCGCCTGGGCGTGATTCGCTCCAAGGGCAACGCCTCTAGTCCAGATTTCAAGGGCGCCATGCTGCACGTCCGCCAGGCCTTCGCCGATCCGGAGACGGATTACGGCTACTACCAGCAGATGGCTCTAAATAAGGGCCACTGCGTCAACGTGGAGGATCTAAAAATGGACTACACGGTGGCCGATGATGGTGGCCACCAGCCGGAGTTGAAGGAAAAGGATGCCCAAGAGGAGGAGTGGATGAACGAGCTGGTGGAGGAGGGCTCACCAGAGCAAGTCACGCAGAATCCGCTGGAGGATCGTAACTCAGGGGAGCAAGTCTCGCAGGATCTGCTGGATGATCATAACTCAGGGGAGCCAGTCTCGAAGAATCCGGTGGGGGATCATAACTCACCGGAGCAAGTCACGCAGGATCCGCTGGAGGATCATAACTCAGGGGAGCAAGTCTCGCCGGATCCGCTGGAGGATCATATTTCAGGGGAGCAAATCTCAAAGAATCCGCTGGAGGATCATAACTCACCGGAGCAAGTCACGCAGGATCCGCTGGAGGATCTTGACTCAGAAGAGCTGGCCTCAAAGAACCAACCTGAGAAGTTGGATTCGCAACTTCAACTGGAGGAGCAGGAATCCGAGAGTCAGAAGTCCAAGAATCAGCCAGAGGAGCAGGACTCCGAGGAGCGGTACTCGATGGCTCAGTTAACTGCTCTTCAATCAGATAAGTCTAAGTCGATGGTAAAACAGAAGGATAGGCAATCAAATAAGAAAACCCCAAAGATTCAGAAACTAGATTCAAAAGAGATGGTTTCTAAAGACTCGAAGGATCAGCCAGAAAAGCAGGATGGAGGGGGAGAAACTTCCAAGGATCAGTTGATAAGGCCAAGATCCTTAAACTCATTGCCTCAGCTGGATGGTCTGGACTCGGGAGAAGTGGTAGACTGGAAGGAGCAGGAGAGGGTTTCAAAAGAGCTGCTCGACAAAGACGTGCGGGAACTAATGGACATGCTAGAGGATTTGGAAGAGTATTCATGTAGTAAAGCGGTTCAGGATCCAGAAAGCCAGAAAGTGGAGGAGATGTATTTCGGTGATCAGCCCTTAAATTTGTCCTGCTGTCGCCGTCGCTGTTAAAAAATGCATGGAGCAGCGTTCGCCAAACTTTGAAGCGATCATTTTTGTTAGAAACAAGGTTTATATTATAAGCAAAGTTATATTACGTTTTTTGTTAAACATTTCTTGGACTTGTTAACTAATCATTTTACTTACATCTTTTGTTGCATTAGTAACTCAACTTAAACAAATCTATATACCTTGCTTAGAAAACTTTCATATCCAAAAGTATTTATATTTAAAGGCATACAAAAAGGATACCAAGTATTATTTCAATATTAAAAGATATTTAGATTTCATTAGCGTTGTTAAACTAACAATTCTTTTTTTTCTTAAGCTCATAAAAATGTACCTTTTGCTCTAAAATAATGATTGGAAAGATATTTGTGTTAACCATTCTCAGTAAGGAAATATGATTTTTTGTTATATGTTAAATTTAGCTAAAAGATTCCATATTGCTAAATGTCACCAAAAGAGAGGTGAAAAATTAAAAATTTCAATCATAAGAGGAAATTGAAATCCAAGCCGTTTTCCTTTCTAAGTTTTTGTCTTTTTTCTGTATAAAAATTAAACTTCTTTATAAACTTGAACTTAAGTTATCACTTAAAGGTATTTAAGGTGAACTTGTAAAAACAGAGTAACCGAAATTAAAGCAACCGTTTTTTAGGACGCAGCAAGATTTGGCCAAACCAAAATGGATTTCGGGAATTGGCGGGCCATTAAGGAGGCGTGGGCGTGCCTTTGGCCATAATGGCTGCTGCGTGATCCTCCACTGCTGACCTCCACACATCATCCGGGCCAGTCGCTAATCGAAGCTCGACTTGGGGCACGTTTCCGCATTAAATGCTGCACCATCAGCATGGAAGACGGCCGACGACCCAGCCACCCCCGGGATGAGTCTCCCCAGAGGCGTTCGCTGGATAGTTTAGCTAAATGCCGTCGTAAAAGAACGTCGGCCGTTAAACCAACAAGCCGGGCAGCCGAGTCAACAACAACCAAGGTTCCCACCCTACTTTCGGCAGATTTAATTGGACAATGCTGCAACCGGCTGAGCAGGAGGAGGCCTGAGTACAAGCTGCGATGAGGATGCTTCGATTAACAAATTATCGCCACCGCAGCAAATTAATCGCAGCAGCCTGGCATCTGTGGAACCAAGTACGGGAATCTGTATCTGGGTTAACGAGAGGACGACCGATGACCGCAAATCAGATTCACTAAGCCGGCAATGAGATTTCCCGACCGCATCAATTTGTTTTAATGCCAGAAATGTTTTTGCGCTGCTCCAACAGATTGCAGCAGCTGGCAGAGCGAAACGCCAGGAGCTGCATCCGAAATGCACTAAGGAAATTATTGAGAGTAATGGAATTCTCGATCTATGCATCTAAAATAAGGATTAAATAAGCATTGTCATCTCTACAGCATCTAATATATAAATAGTATAACGGGTATGAAAATTCATTGAACCTATTCCGCGAATTCTTCAGTATTCTATGTATTTGTTAAATTACAAAAGAAACTCAATTTTAAACCTTGTAATCGTCGTCTTGTAATACTCTTGTTCAACTTGTAAGTACCTAATATTTTTCCAAGTGCTTTGGAGATGCTGCTGCAAGATCCCTTGGTGGCTCCAGCATCCTTGGCCCGCTCGACAGCTGTCTGCCAGGGGGTTAATCGTTGTCCTGTGTTGTTCTGCGGTTTAAGGCCAGATTGTTAAGGAGTCCTCCGACCGATATGCATATGGATATGATTACCCCCGTTCGCCATTCCTGAGGATCGCTGTCCTGGGCCGTAAAATGTCAAATTAATGTTACAACATGTCCAACGATTTCTGATGGCATTTGACAATGCTGAGTGGAAATTCCTGCAGGTGACGCAATTTCCCTGTAATTTGTTTGGCCGCACGTACCGTCGCCCTGACATGGGGCACTGTCAGCTCGTTTGTGCCTGCCCAGCATAAACAAAAAAGACCCAGACCCAACCAAACCAAACCGTGCAGAGCCGAGTTGATCTGATCCAAAACGCGCCAAGGGACCTGCAGCCCTATTGGAGTGTGGTTTAGTCGGTTATTGGATGGTTCGAGTAGTTGGTAGTTGATAGTCGGTTTTTGGTAGGTGTCAATGTGTGGGCATGTCGCACACGTGTGCTCGCTCCTGCCCTGGGGCCATAAATTCACTTAGTTTATTTGCTGCCGCTGCTTCTGTGTCCACTTGGCCAGACACTCCGACTCCCGACTCCCAGCCGTTCGCAGCCATCCACCGGCAGCTACCCAGTTCGGCGGAAATTTGTGAAGGAAATCAAATTAAAATTTCGCTAATTTATCAGCCGCTCAGAAATCGTGAGTCTACAAGCTGCCAGGGGGCGCTAATTGGCAAACAATTCGCATACCGGTGTTGGCGATTCGGCTTTTACTTGGCTTTATTCGAATGGGGTAAGCTATTTATAAGGAGTTTTTGGTAATTTCGGATTATAAAATATCACAAAGTATATAATAAAATATTTTGTAGATGAATTTTAAAAATTAATTTATGTTATACAAAAGTTTTTTCCTTTTTTGTAGGCTGTGTTTCCTAATTGTATTTTAATGGATTTTAAAATAATTAGATTCTAAATAGTGAGTGTGGAAAAATGTTTAGAAATTGTAAAAATAAATAAAAAATACTCCCATTAGGAATTATTACTAAATGTTAATAGACTTTTTGTAAATTTAGTTTCAGCCTACGAAAAGTGAAAAACTTCATTTAAAAATATTTTTTTTTTTCGTTCTATTTATTAAAAGTGTTTTTTTTTGGGTAGGTTGAATGTAGTTATGTACCCTTAGAAAAAACGCCACCACTATCGTTTTGGAGAAAAAATAAATAAAATACAAGACACATAAGGGAAATGCAATGGTGGAGAGCCGAAGGAAATGGCGCGGGGTGGTGCAAAATTTTTGCATTTTATCGAAACGACTTCATCAGCCAGCCAGTTTGGCGTGGTCCGCGGTTCGAGGTCCGAAACAAAGGCATTCTAATTAAAATTCCCAAGTGTCAGAAATTTTATTTATTCCTTTGCCAAACCAAGTGCATCAATCAAACTTTTGCACAACCAGCAATTAATTTTTTTCGGCCGCGCTCTTAAGAGAAGAGAAGGGTGTGAAGAGGGGAGGGGATGCGATATTGGCAGCTCCGTTAAAATCAAATTGCCTCATCGTTAACACCCGAAAGTCGATGGGATTCTGAAATTGGGACGGAATGGGGATTGGTTTCGTTGGTTAATCGATGACTGATTGATCAAATGAAAGTTACACTGCGCAGCAAAATAGGGGTTCAGGATTTGAGTTTTATCAACTCCATGAATGCCATCATTGAATGCCATAGCCCATTGTTTGACTAGTGTTCACTCTCTATTAAAACGATTATGATAGGCCAATCAACCCCCCTGGTTTTCTGATCCTTTTGAGGACCCTTGTCGGGCATTCAGTGAGCACATGTTATTATTTGTTTTTGATGAAGTGGTTGATTACAATGGACCCTCCCCAATCATTTTCAGCCACCCCTTGATTGTTCTTTTAACTGTGGTTGCCATTTGACTTGCTGTCAGATGGGAAATGAATCTCTGATTTCATCAAATACATTTTTGTGATATGGAAAAATAAAAAAGATATTTTCATTTAAAAAAAAAAAACTTATTGAAGATTTCAATTTTTATACCCGTTACTCGTAGAGTAAAAGGGTATATTGTATTCGTGCAAAAGTATGTAACAGCTAGAAGGAAGCGTTTCCGACCCCATAAAGTATATATATTCTTGATCAGGATCACTAGCCGAGTCGATCTAGCCATGTCTGTCTGTCCGTCTGTCTGTCTGTCCGTATGAACGCTGAGATCTCGGAAATTATAAAAGCTAGAGGATTGGTATTTGGCATGAAGATTCTTGGAGCTCCTACGCAGCGCAAGTTTATTTCAAAAAGGTGCCACGCCCCCTCTAACGCCCACAATAGTTTATAAACGATTTTAAAAATTTTAATATTTCGGAAAAGTAAAAATGCAGTTTTGTTGTGTTTATCAATACCTATCGAAATGTAGAAGAAATTTTTTAAATCGGACCCATCGTTAAAAAGTTATTGCTGATCAAAGTTCATATCTCCATCTCCCTCGCACTCCCTTTAGCCGAGTGACGGGTATTAGATAGTCGGGACACCAACCCGACTATAGCGTTCTCTCTTGTTTTTTAATCAATAGATCTTTTTACAAAGTAACACTTACCTACTTAATTTAGTTAAATTTTATTATCTTGAAAATAAATAATGCAATGAAGACTTATGATGACTTACAAAAGAAAAATTTCATAGATCATAATAACTCCCCCTGATTTAAAAAAATTCCAATTGAGGTTATGTCATTAAATTGAGATTTTTATGGTCTTTGGCTTGTGGGTCAGCAGGTGAAAATCGAAAATAGAGGTGGGTTGGTTTTCGGCCTCCCACACCGCTACAATATGTCGCCGATGTCGAACATTTGGTAATACGCGACAAATGGACTCCAAGTTGGTATGTTAGAAGACGACATCATCATCAATGCCGCATTCAGTATGCAAAGCATCGTCGCATTTTAATCGCCTCAGTGGGTGGCATTCTCATTGGGAACGGGCCGAACCGGCACACTAATGGAAACTTACGTCGCTTTTTAATTGATTTGTGCCAAAAGTTTTATAGGTTTTTAAAGCCGGGTCCCCAAACGCAATCGAAGATCGAAAACACAGAAAAAACGACCCCCTGCCTGGGGAGCGGTCCTAATTATGGAACGCCAGAAATGGCAAATTAGCATAAAATTTAGCAACATTAAAAATTATAGTTTATTGTGCTCGAATGTGTGTGCTCCTTTTTATTGTTGCTCTGTGACTAAATTGATTAATGAGCCAATTTAATAGTCGCGTCTGCTTATGGAGATATTTTTATGACACTTGAAAAATTATGACGGGCATTTTTCCGTCTTTTAATTAAAACAATTTGCTTTTACCGTTGAGCACGAGTTGCACAATTTGCTGGTTTTTATTTTTGTATTTTTGGGCTCCCAGTGAAAGTGCTCGATGGACGAGCAGTGGATTCGGGGGAATCATTAAATTTGGCCATAAAAATAAATTCGGGGCTGGGCGGATTAAGCGAGTTATGGCTGTGGTGTTAAGGTGTTGGCGGCACATTTCTTTCACGGACTTTTGAGTGGGGGGCGATTTTTTGGCGTTTTTAATGGGTCCATTAAATGCAAAAATTGATTTATCTGGTTTCGGCCATTCAGATGCTAATGATGGCGATAGAATGACGTGGTATTGTTCGCAAACTTTATGGAGGTTATTCCCAATTTTTATAGATTTATTTTGTGGCCCAAGCCTGTGTTGGAATTTCAGATCGTTTGGTTATCATTTAAAATATTTCCTTAAAACTGATCTATAAACTAATCTTTATGTGGCATAATATTTTGTTAATAGTTTAAGTCACATGATAGCCATGTTTTTTCGATCGCATTTGGTTTCCCTTATTCTCCGTCACTTCTCAGTTGGATTTTGATCCGATTCTATTATAATATTCATAAACTAAAAGTTGTGATATTGGTGAATTTTTGACATGTCCTGGGACAATTTAATTCTGCCGAATCAAAGGTCGCCCAGTCTGCTAGATCAGGATAGCGAATACTTCCAGTCCTACGCCCGATTGGAGATCCACATGGCCATGCTGAGGGATTCGGTTCGCACCCAGGCCTTTCGCGAGGCCATCCTGCAGAATCGCCAGCTCTTCCAGGACAAGATCGTCCTGGATGTGGGCTGTGGCACGGGCATACTCTCCCTCTTCGCCGCCGAGGCAGGAGCCAGCAAGGTTATAGCCATCGAGTGCACGGATATAGCGGATGTAGCCAAGGAGATTGTGAGGGACAATCAAAAGGAGGACGTGGTGAAGGTGGTCAAGGGTTTGGTGGAGCAGGTGGAACTGCCCGAGGGCATTCAGCAGGTGGACATCATAGTCTCCGAGTGGATGGGGTGAGATTATATAGTTAAATGTAAATATAAATAAAATATTTAAATATTTTTAGCAACGCTCTCTACATGGAGGCCATGCTCAATTCCGTGCTGTTTGCCCGCGACAAATGGCTCACTCGTGGCGGTCTAATCCTGCCGAGCGTCGGCAACCTCTGGCTGGTGGGAGCCCAGGATCCCCACAGGCTGGCCAATCTCAACTTTTGGCAGAATGTCGAGGGCATCGACATGAGTTGCGTGCGGAAGCAGTTCTCCCGGGAGCCTCTGGTGGATTGTGTGGCCATTCAGCAGCTGCTCACCGACGAGTGCTTCATACACTCCACTCACCTGGGTTTGGATCGCAATCAACCGGTGGTCTTTTGTTCGAATTTCGTGTTGACCGTGCAGCGTGCTGGGATCATCAATATGCTGGTTCTCTACTTCGATGTGGCCTTTCCGGTGGGTGGGAGATCGGAGGGAAAACCCGTGATCCTGTCCACCTCGCCGCGGTCGCCTTGGACGCACTGGGAGCAGACCCTCTTCCACCTGGACGAACCGCTCTTCGTGAGGGCCAACGATCGGGTGCGCGGTGTCCTGGCCATGAGGCCCAGCAAGCTGGACGGGCGCTCCATGAACTTTGACCTCAACATCAGCTTCCGTGGCGATCGAACGCGGGTGGAGAGCTTCAAGAGCTTCAGCTCAACGGGATTGCGCCTTGATTAGCTTGGGCAATAAAAAAAGACTTCAACCGCGTGGATAACTGTCATAAAATGGGTCGTTAATCGAGGGGGTCTCCAAGTGCCGGAGGGCTCTGCTTTTGGTGGGCAATCAATCCGCAGCAGAAGGCTTAGAAAGTGGACAGCCGAAATGTTAACGACTTTCTTAACAAATTAATTTCAAAGCCAGGTCGAATGTGAAAATGTGTCGCTCTCCGCCTCTAATTAATTGATGGCCCGTCGTATAAATTTGTGAAAGCCAACGCCGTGGGCCCACAATGAACGCCTTTTATGCGTTTATAACTCTATTTACTATTTTAGCCATTTGCATTGTCTTCGTTTTCGAGGTCTCCGTTCTTCGAGAGGTTGCCCAAAAATCCAAAAATCCGAAAATCTCTTGTCAGCTCGTTTTGTGTTTGTGCACGGACTGAACTGGGCATTGTTAATGGCAGTTCTTAAAAGGCCATAAAGTTGCTTTATGCGCCCATGAAATTAATATGCACACCATTATTGGACATGATTATAAAATATTGGCTATCTAGCGCGCGCACAAAAGCGCCACAAATGAGCCAGCGATCTTTGATTTTCGGTCAACACTTGTTCGCATCCCCCACCAAAGAGACTCAGGTGTGCATCCCGCTGGGCGCATTAACAAAGTCCCAGACAAAAACAGCACCCAGATGGATCCGATCCTCGCCAGACAGTCAGCCAAGCGTAGGCCCAGCAAACGTTTCAATTTGTATCCACTCTCAAAGACCCAAAGGGGTCTATTTCTACTCCTCGTTCATGTTGTTCGGGTATCAAATTGCTGGCATTTGTCAACGGAGCGGGACACTGCGCACCAAGTCACCTATAAATTAGAGACTCGTTAGACAGCTTAACCCGCTGTCCCCTGAATGTGGAACGAGGAATGTCCTGACGCTGCTCCCGCTGATAAGAGGGACCGATCCCACAATTGGCTCATAACTAATTGTTGTCACCCGCCCCGGCGATAACGCCTGGAAAGGGAACCCTGAGAAATGCCGGGCGATAATCTATTCGGAATTTATGTTGCCTGATTGGAGCAAGAAATGCGATACCAGGATTACTTGTGGTCCAATTCGACTGTGGTTATGGATTGTGGTGTGGAACTTGGAAGGAAATGCTACGAGTAAGTTGTTTTTGAATTTTTAATAAACCTATTAGTTTATTTTCCTATAAATATAAAATATTTTGTAGTACAAGTATAATTAATAAATTTGTTTGTATATACCTATACATTTTTTAATTAAAAGAATTCAGTACAAAATATATAAAACAGTGGAGGTTTTTTAAAGTGCAACACTTATATCATTATTATAACATTAATCATTTATAACGGCTGATTTGAGAGTGGAATTATAGTATAATTCACAGATCTGGAGAACGAAATAGTGATATTTTACGTATAGAGACTAAAATATTGTATTATTTAAATAGGCTCTAATTAGTATTGTAGTAAGGATTACTACGTAACTTATTTATTATCCTCAAAAAAACTAATTTGTAAAAGTATAAATATTTTTAGTAATTTTTTTATTTATTTATTAATAATTTAAAAAGTAGAAAAGTTAGAAATTTGTATTACAGACTGCTAATTTATACAAATTTTATTATTTTTTTTTTTTTTTTAGCTGAGTTACGATTATTAGATAGTCGGGACACCAACCCGACTACAGCTTTCGCAATTCCTTTAGCTGAGTGACGGGTATTAGATAGTCGGGACACCAACCCGACTATAGCGTTCTCTCTTGTTTTGTTTTTGAACATAGTAACCAAGCGAAGTTAATCAAAGTATGACATTTAGTACGGCTTATTAGTAATTGAAACGATAATAAACAGATGGATATGGAAAAGGATGTTCTAAGGGACTTGGCGGTTGGGATGCTGAATGATGTTATTTCTACCAGGGCATACGAATGGGTATTCAAGCGATATGAAAGGATCTTTAAGGATAAGGTAACAAGTCGTAATCTTGCCCAAAATATATTATCCGGTTAACATTCATTGCAGATAGTTTTGGACGTGGGTTGTCGCAGTGGATTACTCAGCCTGATGAGCGTGGAGGCGGGTGCAGTCAAGGTCATAGCTGTGGGCAATACGGAAAGTGCCGAATTTGTTAAGAAAGCCCTTTCCAATAGCGAAAAGGAGGATATCTTTGAGTTCGTCGAGGGCGATATTAATGAGATTGTGATGCCCTGTGGTCTGAAACAAGTGGATATTATAGTATCCGAGTGGATAGGGTGGGTATTTCTCCCTTTAATCTTAAATCTGATTAAATTCGAAAAGCATACGTTATGAAAATTTCACTATGGACGGCAGTCCATGTAGTGACGAAGCGCACCAGGAGAGTGTGCGAAGGCGACTACTATATATACACGAAGAAATGAAAATCTGCTGTGATAGTCCGAATGAGTAAATTTTAGAAAGTGTTTTTATATTTTCGAATGTAAAATTATTTTTCGTCACAAAATATGATATCAGATCTTTTGTATGTTGAAGGTGCGGTCGTCACTATTTTTTTACCTCGTTAAGAGGTGTTTTTGTTTGATTAAAATTTATGAAAGGTTGATTTAAAATTGTTTTTTACAGCCATTCAATTTTCGTGGACTCTCTTTTCAAGGAGGTGGTCTACGCCCGGGAAAAATGGCTTGTCAAAGGCGGTCTCATTATTCCCAATGTGGCTCAGCTTTTTGTCTGCGGAATCGCGGAACACCGGCGAGAGACTATCGAGGTGAATATCCTTCCCCAGACGGATTATCCCGGTCGGAGTTATATGGTCAAGGAACCAGTGCGTCTGATAGAGGACTATGTGCTCGAGGAGCAGCAAGTCACCCAGAAGTTTCTCTTGAAGTCAATCGATATCCGCACCGCCCATATAAATGAGGAGAATTTCAGGCTTCCCTTCAAGCTGAGGGGTCTGAAGGACAGTCCACTGGGCGCTGTGGTTCTCTATTCGGACATTGGATTCTCCCGACCCTTGGGCAAATACAGGCGTTTGTTCTCCACGGGCCCCAAGAAGCCTCGCACCCATCTGAAGCAAACCATTCTCTTTGTGGACGATCCCGTTGAGGTGGCCAAAAATGAGCTGGTGGAGGGATTCCTAGGGATGTACCACAATCCCGATGAGCATCGCAAAGTGGAGTACTCCCTGTCGTTTGCCGGACTTAAGGGGAAATATTCGGGATCTGAGGAATCGGAAGAACCTGAAGAAGTTGCGGAATCCGATTTTGAGTTGGACGAGAACATGGATTTGGGGGAATAAAAGAGTTCTCCTCCTGATGTATTCATGGCAATCTCTGGAAACCCTTTGGCAGCTGCAAGGGGAACAGGCTGGGGATCGTTGGCCGATCAAAATTTATGGCCGTGCTGCATCAATTAGGGCGGCTGCTACCCAAAGACAATGGACAAGGGATTGGAATCGGGATCCGAGTCTGCCTTCGATTCTGACTGACTTATATTTTTTTCCTTAAGCCTTCTGTTTTTTTTTCCGTTGGATCTGACCTGATCGGTGTTTAGCTTTGACGTTGCTACAACGATTTAAAATGATGTCGCGCATAATTCACCGATCGACCAACAATCGTCTTGCCAGACTGTGCGTCGTGATTTGGCTTTGGGTCTTGGGTTTGGGGTTTGGGGCTTGGGTTTCTGTTTGTTCGACGGGACGGCCTCGTTTACGGTAAGAGCTCTTTTGTTCTGATCTCATAACCGATCTCTGATCTCTCTGATCGCACTTGGTTAGCCCAGTGAAAGGAATCCGTCCGCGAATCTCGATTCTCCCCTGCCATTCACATGCTTAAGTGACATTTCGTCTGCTGGCCATGCACTGGGGGAAAAAATGACAACTTATATGAAGAACTTTAGTTCTTAATACTTTCATAACAAGTTCATTTTTATTTAACAAATAAATAATAATCCAGGGCTTAACTTAAAATTAGGGACCGTAAATAATGATTATCGATGTATTTTTCAAACAAAAAAATCATCCACTTGGAAAAGCCGTATAAACAAAAGAATTATAACAATCGGCTACTATTTGTATGCTCTATCTATATCCGCAATGATTTTGTACTTCTTGATTTTTATACATTTTACTCCATTTTAATAATAATTTGTTGAGTTTTTTTCAATCGCTCAAAGAATAATTATTATTATTGTGAGCGAAAAAAATATCGATCAAAAAATAATGATTATTTTTTGAGCGTTATTTTTTCGCTCAAAATATCGCTCTTCCATATATATAAAAAAATATTTTTTAAACTTCTTTTTCAAATCTAAAAAATTAGGTTTTTGGGTTCTTCGAGGTTCACTTTATAATGCTGCGATATCGTACTTTGAGCGAAAAAAAACGCTCAAAAAATAATCATTATTTTTTGATCGATATTTTTTTCGCTCAAAATAATAATAATTATTCTTTGAGCGATTGAAAAAAGCTCAACAAATAATTATTAAAATTGAGTAAAATTTATAAAAATCAATGAATAATCATTAAATATTGATTTTTATTATATCACTTATAATGATTACGGTCCCTGCTTAAAATTGAGAATTACATTTATAAGAACCCAATCGTATAATAATCGAATAATTTTTACATATTCAGTATGTTGTTATTTTTTAACAATTATGTTTTCTTGATTTTTCAATCATTTAATTTTCTATCTAACCCTCATTTTTCCCTGTGTAAGTTAAACTTTAGCCTGGACTTTGGCTGAAGAAAAACCCAAGGCTTGAGCTTGAGGGTTCGTGATGGATTAGCATCGTTTTGCCGTGAGGATAATGTGTCGTCTGCAATGATTTTGGTTGACAAGCGCGCTTTTTTTCGGTTCATCGTCTTTTCTGCCTGCGACCGTTTCAGTTTCTCGGAAATAATTATGCTACTTTTGCGCAAGAATAACAGCATTTTTGTACAAATTGCATAAAAATTTAAATTGCCCCAAGAGCGTTGAGCAGATTTTGGGTTTTTCAGCCGTTTGCCGGCGAAATTGCTTAATAATGAAATGCCAATGGATTAAGCGCAATTTGTGCGGCATGTCCACTGATTGTCCCCGGGATTTTTATCTTTATCGCGTTTTTGCTCCTCGATCTGGCCGCCATCCTCATCATCATCATCTTCATCACCATCAGCCTCAACACGTTCGATTTGCTGGGCCTTATTTTACACCTAACGAGGAGACCAGAAAAGAAAACAACGAAACTAAAAAACCCAAAACCCTATAACTGCCTCTCTTTTTCATGGGGCCTTGCAGCGTTTTCATTAAATTCGCTTAATAGCGCAATATAATTTAAACAAGTAGTAACATAAAATAAAACTCACAGCCACGCACTGAAAGGCATAAAGATGAAGCAAATTACTCCGGACCGTGGAGGAGAAAAGCAGAACAGCAGTGCAGAATTCGAACTCCTTTTCTTGTCCCAGAGTCCCAGATATTCGGGGGGTTTTCTTCTCTCGAGAGGCGGGGAAACAGGGCTTCTCCACCGGTCTCAGTTGGCCAGTTATGGCGCATGGGCGAGACCTCTGCGTCGGCCAGCAATGGCAATAAGTTCGCTTAACGAGGGTTTAATTTATGATTTGTTATGTTTCCGGTTCATGTTCTTGTTGCCTGCAAAATTATTGGCCATAAAGCCAAGGTGTGGATTATAGTGGCTGGCAGTGGTAGCCCGGTAAAAGTCATTGGCAATCGAGCCAGGGCGATTTGGAAAAGAAGGAGGGTAGGGATATTAAGATGGTCGGTGGGAGAAGCGGGAACTGGCATTTTGATGAGGTCACCAAGAGGAGGCGAAGCTTAATGGGTCACCATTACTGCATGAGTCTTGAAAAGTCAGTTCTCATATTTCCACTTCTCAGAAGTTAGTAATTAATCTGGAATTTATTGTAACATTTTGGGGGTATATTTAAGATTACTTTTATTAAATATATTCACTGCAAATAATCCAGTAAAATCAACTTTAGTTCCTAAATTAATTATAAAATCAAATACTCTTTAGAAGGGTTATTCAGAGGTTTTCATAAAGAAATCCTTTGGTTAAGGAGCCTCTAATTTCTCTGCTAACCAAACGACTTGGACAATTTGGCCTTAACCACTAATAGAGCCTAATCCCTTCACGCTCACCGTGCATTTGCTGCCAAGGAGCTGAGGATCCAAGCAGCCAAGGATAAGGCCATCGAACGCATTGCGTTGAAAATCGATTTGTAGTTTTATTTCGTTCCATTTTTCGCCCATGGCCCTTGGGTTGCGCCTGCGCAAACAACTCGTACTGCGGATAACAACGGATAAGAAAATAAGCAGAGACAAGCGGAGACACCACGAGGAGGAGCTGAAGAAGAAGGCGGAGGAGGATCGGATCGGGATCCCTGCCAGGTCCTCGGAGGGGAAGGCAAGTTGGTTGGTCCCAGCAACGCCAACGAGTATCTGGTGGAACATAAATTACGCGACTAACAAGCAGCGCCCCGTGCAGCTAAAAAAGATACAAAAAGCCCAGGGAGAGGCGGATGAAAAACACTTCGTACTTGGGAACAGACTTTGCACAGCGAAAAAATCATCGATCATTATTCAGATATTGCTTTTTAAATTTTGATAGCAATTAAAGGGATTACACTAGCCAACATAAGTGGAAATATGCTGTAAATAGGTAAAAGAAAAATTAATAAAAGAAAAAAAAGTTTTTGAACACCAAAATTGTGCGTTACATTAATTTAAAACCTTTGTAAATAAAGTTAATTTTAAAAATAATTTTAAAATTATAAATATTATTAGTATCATTGTTAAGAGAGAAAATACATGCAGCAAAAAAAAAAGAAATTATTTCATTGGTAGAATAGTTCTTTAAGAATACGACAGCAAAATTTTACAAAGAAATTCGAAGCATTTCGGAAGTTATAGAATTTGCTTTTCTATGTTAAAATCTCTCCCATTTAATGGTCAAAAGAAATCAACTTAAAGATCACACATTTATTCACAGTGCTCTTTCAGTTCAGAGCTCTGGGCCAAAGTGAGTTGCACAAAATTATATATGAAAGCGGGTGTTGGACTCGTCCTATCCAGGGGCCCCCATCCCGAAGCCCAGACCATCCTCATACTCACGATTAGGTGCAGCAATTTGGCCGTGGCTGTCTGTGATTGAGACCGAGGCAGTGCTCGAAACGAAGTTAAAAATCAAATTAGCGAATGTGTTGAAAATTAAAAACAAATTCACGGATAAATTGCATCTGCCAGATACGCAATTATTACGAGGGCCCAGAGACGGGGGACTCGGGACTGACTTATGGACTTGGGTGAGCCTGGGGTCTCTCCATTCTCCATTCTCCGTTCTGTGTTCGGTTCTTCTGGGCCCTGATTCTCTTCTGTATCCCCATATCTGGGCCCCTGCATCTGTATCTGCCCTCGAGGTGTTGCAATTTGACGTTTCTTACGCGAGTTTATATTCCATGAAATCCACATGAATTTCACGAGCCTTTCGAGCGATTTGCGGCAGTGCAAATACGCGCTCCTAAATGGGTCCCCCGATGTCCCTGGTCCGCTGGCGGAAAACATGTCGAATTAACACGCTCTAAGGGGCAGCTGGACGAGCTGAGGAGGGTTCCCTTTTTGTATATTTAAATGTTGGCAAATTAGCTGAAATTTCTTCTCGCACAATCCTGTGCCGTGTGTGTGAGACATATAATTACAGTAGAATTTTAGCCGGGCCTAAACTCCTGGCCAGCCGAAAGCCGAAAACAAACGAAGAAAATGTTGCTCAGCTGGCGCCGTGTCTGCGCAGAAGACGGGCAAATAAATCGCGCTGCTGTTGAACTTTTTATCTGCCTCCGGGGGGGAAAAAGCAGGGGGGGGGGTTGAAGGGGGTTTGAGCCAGAATGGCACTGCTGCCAGATCTGCCAGAGATGGAAGTCGGCCACGCCTCCTGTTGTCCTGTTGGCCCCTTTGGCCCGCAACCTCCTTCGGTTGCCAACTTCCTCCAGCCTTTTGGCCCTGAGTCCCAGTCCCAGACTCAGACTCAGCCAGCTCTTCTTGGGGCCGTAAAAAAAAGGGCGCAAATTTTATGAGCGCATCGTTTAACAAATGAATTTACAACCGTGCAACGCCCAAATGTCTGGCGTTCAAATTCAAATTCCTGGCCACGCAACGAGCGGAAATCTTGGCCCAGCTCCAGGTTGACTTACGTGGCACACGGAGGCGGATACACAGGTACACGGGGAGAAAGCAGTATAGCCAATTGGTTTAAGTCCAACAGAAAATCTAAAATAATCAAGGTGAACTCTTCGACGTTCCTTAAACTCTTGTCAACTTTAAAAACGCAGCATAAAACAAGTCTGGAACAATTATCCTTTAATATTTGACATTATTTTTTAACTGTTTAAAAATGGACATACCAAAATAGTTAACTGTCATAAATTAAACTAGGAAATATTAATAATAATTCAAATTTATTAAAATATTCAAATTAATGTTTCCCCCAATAAAACAAAAACTGATAAGTTAAGCTAACAGTCATAAATGAAACTAGAACAAATATCTCTAATGTATCCATTATATGAAAGTTAATTTTAATTTATTGAGATATGTAAATTAATGTTTCCCCCAATAAAAATATGATGGGTTTAGGTGCGTAAATATAGTTTACAGTCATAAATTAAACAAGAATAAATATCTTTAATATATCCATTATATGAAAGTTAATTTTAATTTATTGAGATATTAAATTAATCTTTCCTTTAATGAAAAAGCTACTACTACATATAATTTTTTTGCCCTGTACTCAAGTTCTGCGAAACACGTCTGTACTCAGGGACAAACAAACCTATGAATTATGCCTGGCATTTGGCCAAGTGACTCAAACCAAATACGAGATGCAGCAGATCCATGACCACATCATTCGGCATCATCATTACCGTTGGTAAGAGGTGTAACGGGTAGCTACACTTGAACAAAATTCTGGGCGAGATGTGGTAGATGAAATGCGAGCGCACGCGAAAGAAAGTTGTCCGGCTTGGCTCGTCAGCTATTGGGGTGATGATCTTGCTCGTTTTCATCGGTGCCCATTTAAATGACAATTAGATAAATTCGCGTGCTACGACAAGCTACATTGAGAGAAAAGAGACACACAAACACAAGACTTGCTGGTAGAATGGAGGTTTCGATTGGCTACTGAATTCTTTCCTTCTGGGCCTCCATCGATGTTTTCGGAGGACCTCTGTCTGCCCACCCTTCCTTCGGTCGCACAATTCCATAGTGGCTATTGCCTGAGCGACCCCTTTTTTTAAAATGATTTTCTACATGTTGATTAAACTAGCTGCTGCCAACTCGGGATTTTTCAAACATTATAAAAATATTTATTACGCACTAAATATGGTTCTTAAAATTGTAAACAGGGTATTGGAATTCATTTCTTTAAACATGGGCATTAATAATAAAAATAAATGATAAAAGATAAAAATAAAAATTTAATAAATAAATTCATGCAAAAAGAAATTCGAAATAAATTTTCGTTTGAGCAGTATCGGCTTAAATTAAAATAAAACTTCATTAAGATTCTAAATGCTTTCAACATAGGTCATCTGGCTTTGCTTATTTCCAATAACTACAACTGGAATCTCACGCATTGTTTTCTCTTTCAAATAAACCCCAGAATTAAAAATTGTGCGAACATTCGCGATCGAACATCCAGTTCGAACATTTCCAGGTTCGATGGGCTTTATCGTAAATTTACTCGCTCTCCTTTTCTACTTCCTTTTCCGTTATTTCTTAAGCATTGCCTTTTCGGCCATTTACGTTATTTCTTTTCTATTGCATTTTTTCCTTCTTTTTTTTTTCAATTTAATTTGAAAGACACTGAAATTTGACTCACCGCATGCTCAAAATCCATCGATGAAAGCGCTTTCCTCGGGATGATGCTGCTGTTGGATTCGGGGGAAATGCAAATAGAAATAAAAAATAGGAAATACACATGCTAACACAGAAAAAAAAGTAGAGCTTTAGGGGGTTAATATTCCACTTATTTCTTTTTTCTGATTACACCCGCTTACTTCGTATGCATTAACATTTTCTTTCCTCGCTCTTTCTCTCACGATGACCACTGTTTTAGCACTTTAACATCTTTTCACAAATAAAAAAACTAACCTAGCTTTTTCAACTTACACTACTTAAACATATCAAAACTAATCCACTGCTTCACTTTATTTTACTGCGGGAGGGTTGGCCTTAAGCCATGATCGCTACGGCTTGGGCTTTCTTATTTAACTATTCACGCCGGCGAAATTATTAACTTATTGTTCTGTTTCTTCTCTCCTCCTTCGCCGCGGAGCGCGACGAAAACGGCCGCCGAGATTTAGCGCGTACGATAGACTGCCAAATATGTTTGATCGGAACCCTAACTCTCTTTGAACTAGGCTTTGGTCGCCACTGGAAATATGTTCCTCTCAGCTGGTCAAATTGGAAAGCTTATTCGGGTTGATTGGGAAAGTGAATTGGGAAACGTTTCTGATGGCAAATAATGGGCTACTTCAAACTAAGTTTATGTTTAGATATAAGTATGAAGATATAGAAGTAAGGTTTAGGTTATATAAGATGTTGCTGTCTCTCTCCTCTGCCATCCCAGACCCCTGGGAATGATTTTCCGGGGTGTCGCTGCTTTTCTGGATGACGGTTGCGATGGTTGGGGTGTCAGCTTCCGTTTTTCTTCCGTCTTTCCTATATTCTCTGCATACGCTGCTCTCAGCCGTTTGCCTGAACAAAATTCGCGTCTAAATAACCATATAAAATCTCCTGATCACTAAACTCACCAGCCTCAAGCTTGAACTAGAAGAAAGGACAATTCTTTCCCTCGGCACTTCGCGATACTTTTTCTTAACGATTTGTCAGACACTTGTAAGAAAACTAGGTGTTGCTTCTGCTGCTGCCGGATATGGAAAGACAGCATGTAGCGCCTCCAATCTATTCGTAACCTCGATTTGGAGCTAAGGTGAATTATCTGGACACTTGACACTTGCTACTGTTGACGGGATGAACTCCCACCACCCCCTGTTAGGCATGCCCTAGGTGGCGCCACTTCTACGCTAACCTTGAGCCACAGATGGAGCCACTAAAAGTATCTCATACTCCGAGCAAGCGCTACAAAATACCCCCCCCTCAAGATCAGACTTGGGGGTCGACGCTCCAAGGATGATACCAACCAAGCTTGCGAGACTGGACCTACTGTTTTATGTCCTTTGCGTGAAAGCGCCCTACATATCGCCCTTGCAGATCCTCGAGATCATAACAAACTTGCCCAATCCTTTTCCTCACTCGCGACTTTACAAAGGCCGGTCCCAACTTCGCGTTATACCCAGCAGCGAAATTACTCTGCTTGAAGTTCCTGCGATAAACTTCTTGTCCTTCGTGGTAACACACTTCCCTGGATCTTAAATTATATTTCCTTTCGTTTTTCTCAAACTGATTTTTCATTATTTCCAGAGCTTTGCTACGGATAAGCTCCAGCGAATCCTCCTTGGAAAATGCTAAAGTCCTATCTTCCAGCAAACTGAGAGCTCTCAATAGCTTGTATGTGGCTCCCGAAGAAATGAAGTGCTGCCCAAACAGCATGTAGTACGGTGACGTCCCTAAGCTCGAATGAACAGCTGATCTTAGGGCACAGCAAATGCTGCTTAACTGCTCGTCCCAATCTTTCTGATCACTACGCACGTAGGATCGAATAGCCGCTATCACCGAGCGATTTACCCGCTCAGAGGCATTGGACTGTGGCGAGTAAACAGCAGTCAAAGTGTGAGCTACCTTGTACTCCCTCAAGAACTTCTGAAAAGCTTCTGCCTTAAATTGCGATCCATTATCAGACATAATAGTTTCGGGAACACCAAACACATGAAAGAGTTCCTGCTGCATGTACTTCACCACCACATCTGCCGTTAGCTTCTTTACTGCCTTTAAAAATACAAATTTGCTGTAATGATCTAGAACAATGAAGATCCCAATATTCCCACTTCTTGATCTCGGGTACGGTCCAAGGAAATCGATATACAATTTCTGAAAAGCCCTCGTCGATTCCGGAGCCTTTCCCATTGGAGGTCGCAACGCTTGGTTTGGAGCCTTGTTCATTTTACACATGTCACATGAGCGAATATATTCTTTGACGTCCTTAACCAGCCCTGGCCAATAATAATATCGCCTTAGCCTCTCCAAGGTTTTGTGAACGCCTCCATGCGACGCTAACGGATCGTCATGAGCATTTTTAAGAACTGCCGAAACCAAACCAGATGGAATCCATAACTTCCAGCAAAAATTGTCATGAATTGGCTCGCCAGACGAATGTTCAGTTCTTCGAAACACAAAACCATCTGCTACTTTGAGATCAGGAAGACTGCTAACATTAGACTCAACCTTCTCAATCAAATCTACATATTCTGGATCTTTAAACTGGGACGATTCTAAGTCGACAAGCAATCCGTGGCTTGCATCGATCGCAGCAATTTCCTCTTCATTAACCCTCGATAGGGCATCAGGGACAACATTCAGCTTGCCACTACGATGTTCGATTTTAAAATTAAAGCTCTGTAGTTTCAAAGCCCACCTTGCCAATCTAGAGTGCAGATCTGTCTGCGACATCAGCCACTTAAGCGACGCATGGTCGGTGATTACAGTGAATTCGTGGCCCTCAACATACGCACGAAATCTTTTTATACAAATTATGGCCGCCAAGCACTCTTGCTCCGTGACCGAATAATTTCTCTGCGCCTTATTGAGTTTTTTGGATACAAAGGCTATCGGACACTCTTCACCACTTTCGGATTTTTGAACTAAAACGCCACCCACCTCTGTATTACTGGCATCGCAGTGAATGTAAAAGGGCTTGCTGAAATCCGGGCTACGTAGAACCGGTGCAGTGCAAAGCATTTCTTTTAGCTTTTTGAATGCTTGCTCGCCTTCGACAGTCATTACAAATTTTTGCCTGGGCTTCAGAAGATCGGTTAGTGGGGCTGACACGGCTGCAAAGTTATTAATAAATTTCCTGTACCACCCAACCATGCCAAGGAATCTCCTCAAGGCCTTCAAAGACTTGGGCAATGGAAAATTCGCCATTGCAGAGATTTTATCAGGGTCCGTTCGCACTACCCCTTCGCCCACTAGGTGTCCTAAATATTTGACACTTTTCATACAAAAATTACTTTTTCCCACGTTCAATGTCAAACCCGCCTTTCGAATACAACTTGCTACCGATTCCAAAACCTTCATATGACTGTCAAAACTATCTGAGACGATGAGCAAGTCATCCAGGTAAACGAAGACTTCGTTTCTAAGCTCAGCAGGTATTACCTTATCCATCAGTCTGGTCATCGTTTGCGAAGCATTGGTAAGACCGAAAGGCATTACCTTGTACTGGTACAAGGGTTTACCCGGTATTGTGAAGGCAGTTTTGTCGCGCGACTGAGGCTCTAAGGGAATTTGCCAGTAGGCATCTTTAAGATCGAGGCTGGAAATCATATTGGCTTTGGGAAGCCGACTAAGAATACCGTCAATTTGCGGCAAAGGGTATGCGTCTTTCCTCGTTACAGCATTTACTTTCCGGCTATCAAGACACAGACGTACTTTTCCTGGTTTCTGCACCAATACAACCGGTGATGACCAAGGACTGTCGGACTCTTCGATCACTCCAAGTTTGAGCATACGATCCACTTCTTCGTAGAGCAATTTTTCAATCGCTGGCGAAACCGGAAAATGTCTTTGCTTCACGGGATTCGCGTCTCCCACATCGATAGAATGCGAGAGTAGACTAGTTTTCCCTAGCCCTGAGACTGCAAATGAAGGAAATTTGTCGATCACCGCCTGCAACTGGGCTTTCTGCTTGTCTGATAAGATATGTGAATCGCTTGTCAATTCCTCCAAATGCATATTAGGTGGCAGAAGGTTAAAAGTGGACCAAAAATCAATTCCCAAATACAAGTCTTGACTAAGTGAAGGAATTATATACATTTCTAGTTCCTCTAATTTTCCCTCATATTCTACCGGAGTTTTCAAACGCCCTACCACATTTTGCCTTTGACCATCAGCTGTGCTTGCTGTTACTTTACCCCTCTTGAATGGGATTCGGCTTTTAATAATCTGTTCGGCTAATTTTCCGCCTATAGCGCTCATAGATGCCCCCGTGTCTAACAGTCCGAGAATAACCCTATCTAGTAAACGAACCTCCGCGTAAGGTCGCTTGTCAAAATTTTTATGCCGGATAGCATTTATAGTTTTGGCTGATCGCCAATATTCCTTAATTCTTTTGGCATTTCGGGAAGATGTTTTTATCGGACAAATTTTAATGTTTGCAAATTTCTTATTTTTCAAAAGTTGAGGCCAAAAAATAGGTGAATCACTTCTCGAATCGGACATAGTAAAAGTTTTATTTGGATTTGTTGATTGAATATTAATTATTGGCTTGTTTCTGGGTTTATCTGGCTGCCGCGTGGAACACACGACTGTTGATTTCGCCGCGTGTTCGACTTGCCGTTTTTTAAACACTTTGGACAACTCGGCTTGTACATGTTCGGTGCACCACAACCATAGCAGAACACCTTTTTCTTTTCTGCACAATCGACATATCGATGGCCATCTCTCCTGCAGTTCCAGCATACCAATGCCAGAGCATTAACCTCGGCTACCAGTTCCGCATCAGAGAAATCTGAAGCATCCTCCCAAGGACAGTCCTGCACCAGCTCGGATACTTGTCTGCGAAATGGTATTGGCTTCTGGTAACCATAGCATCGCCTAACATCTTCTAGGAAGCTTTCTCTGCGCCGGCAAATATCCCGCAGCTTGGCCATGGAATCGATATTAACGTTTAACAGCTCATGCCTAATCTCGGGTCTCAGATTCCTGCGAAGTGTTTCTATTAAATCTTTTTCCGACATGGTCTCCTCCAAGCAGTCTGTAATCTGAACGACCGCATCATAAAAACAATCAAAACTTTCCTTCTCTTGTTGCTTTCGATCACGGATCGCCTCTCTCAAATCTACGTCAGTTCGAGTATCTCGAAACTGCTTACGAAGAGCTTCGCACAACGAAATCCACCTCAAGTTCCTGGAAGCCTTATGATATCTCCAGTAAAACTCGCGTGCCTTCCCTTCAAAAAGAATGCTCGCGTTGCTACACAACACGGCGAAATTTCCATCCAGAGTTTGATGGGTCAACGCCTCTACTCGGTAGATGAAATTATCCACGCTCAACCCGTCCTGACCGTTAAATTTAAGTTTCCACCCGTTGATAATATGGCAGACCTTATCAGGTCTTTGCCCTAAATCGGCGCTTCCCGCTGAATTGGGCCTTATAGCTTGCATATCCTGAAGCTGACCTTCGGAGACATTCTGCTCTAGTGCCGGCGGAAAGTGCGCGCCAATATTGGTCTGAATTATTTGGGTCATCTTCTCCGACAGCTGAGCTAACAAATTATTCTCCATGCTTTTGACCTGTCGCTCGACAATTTTCCCTATATTTTGCATCGTAATCCCTGACGTATCTGAACCAACTTGACCCACAGGTGGGGTTTGACTCTTCCCCTGACCCCTTGTTACAGGAGGCATCTTCTCAAAACATATCGACTTACAAGTCGGGCAAGTGCTGTGAGTTTTACCATGGTTTTCTATGCATGCTTTGTGGAATTCATGTCCACACTTAGTCCTAACTTGCGGAGCCCCAGATAAAGGTTTTGCACAGATATCGCACTTGGGCGACGGAGCTGGATTTACGACTTCTTCAGGGTCACTCATTATGAATGCAAACGGAAAAAATAATGGCAAACAAAACTCACTGCGAGGTTTTCAATAAAAATGCAAATGAATTAATAATAATTTAAGCTAAATTGTAAAGCGTAAGTAAGTGATTGGGAATTAGGATTTATGAGGCGAATACTGGAAAGTTTATAAACTTGCACTTTATATTTGGGCTAATGACGAGCAATGTCGATCCGCTGTTCTATTGTTGTGCTCCCTTGTATCGCAACAACTTCACATGTGGACAGCAAAAACTTCCCCTAACTCGATTAACCAACTCAGCGTTTTAGGAAAAAATAATAAAATGGTTCAATACAATATAAAATATTAATAGTAATTAATAATTATTATAATTATGTAATAAAAATTATAATAAAAACTTTAACTTTGAATAATTCAAATATCGACAAAAGAAAATCTTCAACAAGATCGCATAAAATTTTGTGGCCTGCAAGCATAGCTAACTACATGCAAAATAAATCACTTTAAATACAAACAAAAGGTTTCAATCAGCACCAAAAGAGAAATTAGAAAAAATCTTCAGAGTTTTGCTTATCTCTTGTCCGCGAAGACAAAAGCAACAAGTGTCCGCCGTGGATAAATAGAAGCGAACATTTTCGCCTTCTCTTTTCCACGCTGACAATTGCACTCTGTAATAATGTCGGGCATATGCCTTCTATCATCATCCGTGGCCTGAGGGTTTCTTCTTAAAAAAACATTAACTCAGTTTATCCTATGCGAATGTGTGATAAAAGCATATGTTCAACTTTGAGATTTTGTTGCGAGCCTTTGTCGATGCTATCATCCGTGGTCAAGCGTCTTGAATGTTTTGAACAAGCTCACTTGCATATCCTATGCGTCTGATCAGCACCAACTCGAGCCACACTGTGTACAGAATACACAAAAGGAATTGTTTCGGCTTGTAAACTTTCTGCAGTGGCCGGAATCATGCCTTGATCTACATCTTCTTTGATTCCGTTATCCTAAGCTGCCGAACAACTTATAAGTCGAAACTAATATCTTAACAACTGGAGCAACCTTGGCTAAAAGAATAACTGTCAACACAACTTATCTTTTCGACCCACCCCTTGGTTATTAAAGATCTCAGCAAAATCGAATGCATGTGTGAGTAAGTCACATAAAACATATGTGGCCAACACGTCTGGGCGCCAATCAAATTATCATAATTATTAAATTTAATTATTCATAAATGTAACGGGTAGCTACACTTGAACAAAATTCTGGGCGAGATGTGGTAGATGAAATGCGAGCGCACGCGAAAGAAAGTTGTCCGGCTTGGCTCGTCAGCTATTGGGGTGATGATCTTGCTCGTTTTCATCGGTGCCCATTTAAATGACAATTAGATAAATTCGCGTGCTACGACAAGCTACATTGAGAGAAAAGAGACACACAAACACAAGACTTGCTGGTAGAATGGAGGTTTCGATTGGCTACTGAATTCTTTCCTTCTGGGCCTCCATCGATGTTTTCGGAGGACCTCTGTCTGCCCACCCTTCCTTCGGTCGCACAATTCCATAGTGGCTATTGCCTGAGCGACCCCTTTTTTTAAAATGATTTTCTACATGTTGATTAAACTAGCTGCTGCCAACTCGGGATTTTTCAAAACATTATAAAAATATTTATTACGCACTAAATATGGTTCTTAAAATTGTAAACAGGGTATTGGAATTCATTTCTTTAAACATGGGCATTAATAATAAAAATAAATGATAAAAGATAAAAATAAAAATTTAATAAATAAATTCATGCAAAAAGAAATTCGAAATAAATTTTCGTTTGAGCAGTATCGGCTTAAATTAAAATAAAACTTCATTAAGATTCTAAATGCTTTCAACATAGGTCATCTGGCTTTGCTTATTTCCAATAACTACAACTGGAATCTCACGCATTGTTTTCTCTTTCAAATAAACCCCAGAATTAAAAATTGTGCGAACATTCGCGATCGAACATCCAGTTCGAACATTTCCAGGTTCGATGGGCTTTATCGTAAATTTACTCGCTCTCCTTTTCTACTTCCTTTTCCGTTATTTCTTAAGCATTGCCTTTTCGGCCATTTACGTTATTTCTTTCTATTGCATTTTTTCCTTCTTTTTTTTTTCAATTTAATTTGAAAGACACTGAAATTTGACTCACCGCATGCTCAAAATCCATCGATGAAAGCGCTTTCCTCGGGATGATGCTGCTGTTGGATTCGGGGGAAAGGCAAATAGAAATAAAAATAGGAAATACACATGCTAACACAGAAAAAAAAGTAGAGCTTTAGGGGGTTAATATTCCACTTATTTCTTTCTTTTGGACTTTCTGATTACACCCGCTTACTTCGTATGCATTAGCATTTTCTTTTCTCGCTCTTTTCCTCACGATGACCACTGTTTTAGCACTTTAACATCTTTTCACAAATAAAAAAACTAACCTAGCTTTTTCAACTTACACTACTTAAACATATCAAAACTAATCCACTGCTTCACTTTATTTTACTGCGGGAGGGTTGGCCTTAAGCCATGATCGCTACGGCTTGGGCTTTCTTATTTAACTATTCACGCCGGCGAAATTATTAACTTATTGTTCTGTTTCTTCTCTCCTCCTTCGCCGCGGAGCGCGACGAAAACGGCCGCCGAGATTTAGCGCGTACGATAGACTGCCAAATATGTTTGATCGGAACCCCTAACTCTCTTTGAACTAGGCTTTGGTCGCCACTGGAAATATGTTCCTCTCAGCTGGTCAAATTGGAAAGCTTATTCGGGTTGATTGGGAAAGTGAATTGGGAAACGTTTCTGATGGCAAATAATGGGCTACTTCAAACTAAGTTTATGTTTAGATATAAGTATGAAGATATAGAAGTAAGGTTTAGGTTATATAAGATGTTGCTGTCTCTCTCCTCTGCCATCCCAGACCCCTGGGAATGATTTTCCGGGGTGTCGCTGCTTTTCTGGATGACGGTTGCGATGGTTGGGGTGTCAGCTTCCGTTTTTCTTCCGTCTTTCCTATATTCTCTGCATACGCTGCTCTCAGCCGTTTGCCTGAACAAAATTCGCGTCTAAATAACCATATAAAATCTCCTGATCACTAAACTCACCAGCCTCAAGCTTGAACTAGAAGAAAGGACAATTCTTTCCCTCGGCACTTCGCGATACTTTTTCTTAACGATTTGTCAGACACTTGTAAGAAAACTAGGTGTTGCTTCTGCTGCTGCCGGATATGGAAAGACAGCATGCAGCGCCTCCAATCTATTTCGTAACCTCGATTTGGAGCTAAGGTGAATTATCTGGACACTTGACACTTGCCCTACTGTTGACGGGATGAACTCCCACCACCCCCTGTTAGGCATGCCCTAGGTGGCGCCACTTCTACGCTAACCTTGAGCCACAGATGGAGCCACTAAAAGTATCTCATACTCCGAGCAAGCGCTAC
>JBAMCJ010007212.1:0-15878 GCA_037075205.1 Drosophila prostipennis
AATTCCAACCACTTCAGAAGTTAAGCATTAAAAAATCTCTTTTTTTTTGCTCAAAATATGGATGTTGGAGCTGTTTGGGGCCTCTGGGGGACATATTGGACCTTAGCGGGCGCCTACGCCCCCAATGCTATACTGTGAAAAAATTTGGCTGCTCTAGCTCTTACGGTTTGGGCTGTGGTCGTATCCCCTTAAAAATCGGTCTTTCATTTTATAATCTTTAGGGATAACCAATTTTTCTCGATATTGACATATCAAATTTTGATAACACGACCAGTCTTGAATTCCAAGTTCTCCGTATCGTTTAATATCTGGTATACCATCCTTTTATCTCAATAAATGTTTTTTTAGTCTACAAGATATAGCTTAAGCAATACTCCTATACCGAAAAAATTAATTTTGGTGCACAGTGTTACCGGTCGAAATGATGACTTTGTTTGACGGGTGATTCCCATACACGCTCCTATGGAAACGCATAATTATCGACCCACGCCCAACAGGTGACCCAGGTGCTGGAGTTTAGAAGAAGACAGCCAACTTGTTTACAAAGTCAATCTATACTTAACTCTTCCTGATCTGCGTAGTTTCCCGCCGAGATGAAGAGTACTCTTCACCGGTCGATTTCGTCTAATGCCGATCAACTGACAAGTTCATCTTGAAGAGTTTATTCCCCTCTATCTTGTTTTGTTCGTTCGAAAGCGGTTTGGATGGCGATGTTTTCAAAACGCTCCTCGGTTGGAGTGGGCCAGTTGGAGGTGGTGAGATCACTGACAGTTCGCCGGTGGTTATTGGGCTTTTCTCTAGGTTTCGCGGTCATTCTGCACAAGAGATGGCTCAGTCCGCCCCAGAAAGTCTTCAGTTCCGATTGTGCAGCACTTCTTTTGTTAGTTTAATACTGGGTAGATGAGCGAGGACTTAACTTGACAAATATCAAATTTTGCACAGTAAACTTTCCTGTTAATGTACATAGTGCCCAAAATCAATATACCAGGCATTCATAGTATTTGTAATCAGTTGTGTTGTGATGATAATAATCTATAAAGAAAGTTTTGTATCTTTCAAGACTTATAAGTTAAATTATATCATATGCATTTTTAAGTCATCGAGTGAAATTACGTTTGAATTTTAATAAATATAATAGCTGAAAAACGACAGAATAAAACCGAATTAAATTATACCTAATGCAAATAGTTCGATCAAATCTCAGTTTACTTTTTGCTACAGTTCGCAGTGTCGCTCAGCAGTTGAGACTCGTTTCTCTGTAGAAAATAGATCAGGTAAGATGTTACTTACGTTTGCAATGAGTAGGTACAAAATAGTATCGGAGTGAAATCTCTCATTCATGACTACTTTAAGTTTACGATCTCTTAGCAATACGATATGTTTACACCGATCATTAGGGTGAAAAAATCACACGTTTTAATGATACAGCATACGATAGCAATCGCAAAATCCCCATATTTCGGAGTCTTAGAGATCTGAGTCTTAACAGTCCATAACAATAAAGTCTCCCATGCGCAGCGAACAAGATTTCAGGGACTGTTAATTAGAAAAACAACAAACACAAATATCATTTCTTTTTAGAATATGAATACGAGCCGGCAAAACCAGTTTCAGTGTCGTCACACAGTAAACTTTGAGTCCCCTCCGTTCGAGAGAAGATCGGCGAAATTTGCGAAGATTAGCGACACATATGCAAAGGGGTTTTCCAGGCCGGAATTTGTGAAAATTAAATTAGCGAAGTAGTTAGAATTCGGTGATTTTTGGTGGCCGATTCAGTCAGTGGCAAATCCTTAGAAAAGTCTAGATTGTCGTGGACTTTGAACGTTTAATAAATAAAGGCATTAATTCGCCGGCGATTTGAATATTGTTTTCGATGTCGGCTTATGCAAAAAGTGCGCAACATAATCGCCTAATGGAACCGGTCAGGGGATCCCGGCATTGTTTATTTATTTGTATTTTTATTTTTTGGTAAGGCTTTTGAGCATTTATATAAGCCCCTGGGCTTTGGACATTATGTGATTTTTCCCGATCTGACTTCTTTGTGTTGCATGATTAATGGCCTTGAAATGGCGCAGTATCAAAATGAATTGGTCAAGTTTGAGTTTTGGCAAACAATAGTTACAGACGCTTTACATAATTGGCTGCCTAAGCTGGCAACTCAAACGAATAACTTCCGAATTTGTGTGCATTTCGCTGAATAAATAACCAGAGCACTTTTATAATGAACTGCAAATGCTAATATTTGTATATTAAAATCAATCAAATAGAAATAATTTGTGCCTGTCCAAAATGAATATTATCACATTAGCCAGCGGGCTGGGATGTGGTGGCATTCAGAGCCATGACGATATGAAATATTATTAAAATGCCAACTAATGAACGTCATGTTAATTATGTAAACACAAAGCACACAAGCGCACGCAATCAGTGCTCTGTAATATTTTAGCATTTTAGCCGCCGTTTATTGTTATTGGCGTTTTCCATAGTTTTTCCACTCCACTCCACCACACAAATTGAATTTTCCGCGCCCGGGCAGGGCAAACTTTTCAATTATGCGGCCAGCGGGCTAATGAACAAAGCGATCTGACCAGAAAACCATTTGGCGACCGTGTCGACATGGATATGCAATCTGAATTATTTAATTTTAATTAAATGCTGGCTGGCAAAGGTTTATTGCCTATTTTCGGGCCAGGAAGTAGCGGGAGATCGTTTTCGAAAACGAAACCGAGCGCTGCATACTTCGAGGCTCCACCTGAGATGAGCTGGAGCTAACAAAAATATATATTCGCATCGCATCGGCACACATTGATAAACATTCGCATCACATTTATTTTATTGCCAAACATAAATTGCAGCAAACAAAGGGCCCGGCCATATTGTCAATTCTACAAAGGCCAACAACTGTTGCAGCAGCGACTCTGTGGCAAACCGCCAACAGACTGCTGGCCCCACTTCCGCTTTTGCGCTTTCATGTTGCAAAACTGCACCACAGGGGTTCATCGTCCTTGTGCAAATTGGTCTCGGAGTTTATTGCCGGCTCCGGACATCGGACTACCGACTTCCAGCTCCAGACTCCAGTCTCCGGACTCCGAACTCCAAGAGCAGATGCTGCTCCTCCGGCAATAAAAGTGCACTTTCAGCCTGAGACCGAAGCCAAAGCTGCGGCAAAAGGCAAAGGAGCTTGCTTAAGATTTCAATTTGTTGCCATTGTGTGCAACAATTTGCAATAGTAAAACTTTACTTAATGATAAATGTTTGTGGGGGACACATAAAATTCAAGAAGAGCGCAGTCTGTCTTGGCCATTTGAAGAGATTTATGTGGCCATGAGTGGCATCAATGTCTTCGGTTGGGGCTAATACAACTCCGTGCCACGGTCCCCTCAAATAGGCCATTAATTTTGTCGGAAACTTTGCATGCCAGATTTCCCAACCGCCAAAAGGGGGAAAGTTTTCCTTCGCGGTGTCCTAAGGGTCGACCGCTGCCAAACGCGTAAATGGTTTCCATCAAGGACATCACGTGACTTTCACACGGTGCTAACTTTACTTACCCCTCTCAAGTTTTAACGATCCTTTTGTTCTTTTTAGCAAAAGATAAAAAAGGTTTTCAATCAATAAAATTTGAAGTAATTATACCCGTTACTCGTAGAGTAAAAGGGTATATTGTATTCGTGCAAAAGTATGTAACACCTAGAAGGAAGCGTTTCCGACCCCTATATATGTTCTTGATCAGGATCACTAGCCGAGTCGATCTAGCCCTGTCTGTCTGTCCGTCTGTCCGTCTGTCCGTCTGTCCGTCTGTCCGTCCGTATGAACGCTGAGATCTCGGGAACTATAAAAGCTAGAGGATTGGTATTTGGCATGAAGATTCTTGGAGTTCCTACGCAGCGCAAGTTTATTTCAAGAAGGTGCCACGCCCCCTCTAACGCCCACAATACTTAATATACGATTTTCAAAATTTATATATTTCGGAAAAGTAAAAATGCAGTTTTGTTGTGCTTATCGAAATGTAGAAGAAATTTTTTAAATCGGACCATTCGTTAAAAAGTTATGGCTCATCAAAGTTTATATATCCATCTCCCTCGCACTCCCTTTAGCCGAGTGACGGGTATTAGATAGTCGGGACACCAACCCGACTATAGCGTTTTCTCTTGTTTTTTTTTAACAATTTAAAATTGTATATAATGTTCTTTGAAATCAGGTTAAAGCTAATTATACCCGTTACTCGTAGAGTAAAAGGGTATATTGTATTCGTGCAAAAGTATGTAACAGCTAGAAGGAAGCGTTTCCGACCCCATAAAGTATATATATTCTTGATCAGGATCACTAGCCGAGTCGATCTAGCCATGTCTGTCTGTCCGTCTGTCCGTCTGTCCGTCTGTCCGTCTGTCTGTCTGTCCGTATGAACGCTGAGATCTCGGAAACTATAAAAGCTAGAGGATTGATATTTGGCATGAAGATTCTTGGAGCTCCTACGCAGCGCAAGTTTATTTCAAAAAGGTGCCACGATACCTCTAACGCCCACAATAGATTATAAACAATTTTAAAATTACAAATATTTCGGAAAAGTAAAAATGCAGTTTTGTTGTGTTTATCAATACCTATCGAAATGTAGAAGAAATTTTTTAAATCGGACCATTCGTTAAAAAGTTATTGCTGATCAAAGTCCATATCTCCATCGCACTCCCTTTTAGCCGAGTGACGGGTATTAGATAGTCGGGACACCAACCCGACTATAGCGTTCTCTCTCTTGTTTTAATTGATGTTGACTGATAATTGAGGTTATCCAGAAAGTTATGCCGAGTGAGTGAGAGGGATGGAGATATGCAAGCAGTTGCTTGAAGTGGCGCCACCTAGCAGGAAATGAATTATTTGCTCATAACTTTTTAATGATTTCAATAATTTGTTCATTATTCTACAAGCAACGGGTATAAAGCTCCATAATCTCAACCCAAATTTAAAACGACCCTTTTTTAGATTTCCTGAAGTTTAGTACAGAAACTAATCATTTTATTGAAATTGACGTAATACTTTAAGCGATTTGGGGAATTACAGGAATATTTGTCATTGGGTGACTGCAACTAGCCGTGATAGCCACCACCACCGCCGGCACCCGCGGAAGCACTGGCCGAAGCAGAGGCACTCGAGTGGGCACCCCCTCCATAGCCACCACCACCGCCTCCAGGTCCACCTCCGTAGCCACCGCCGCCTCCACCTCCACCACCGCCTCCAAATGCTCCGCCGCCTCCAGATCCGCCTTTGTATCCGCCACCGCCTCCATGACCTCCGTGCTTGTGGCCGTGACCTCCGCTGAGTCCACCTCCAAAGTGTCCGCCACCGGGTCCGCCACCAATTCCGCTTCCGATTCCAGGAAAGCCTCCAGCTCCGCCGAATCCTGGTCCTGGACCAAATCCGGGACCGCCTCCACCTCCGGAGTGTCCACCTCCGCCTCCAATTCCACCTCCAGAGTGTCCTCCTCCAATTCCTCCACCTGGTCCGAAGCCCGGACCTCCGCCGCCTCCATAGCCACCTCCTGGTTTTCCAGATCCATGGCCGCCGCCAATAACGCCAGCTGAAGATGATGCAGAGCTTCCGCCGCCTCCAAAGCCTCCGCCAGATCCACCTCCTCCACCTAATCCGCCTCCGCCGGAATGCCCGCCACCTCCGGAGTGTCCTCCTCCTCCTCCACCTGAACCGAATCCAGGACCTCCACCGATTCCATTGCCTCCTCCAGAATGGCCGCCTCCAATAGAGCCACCTCCGCCTGAATGTCCTCCTCCAATGGCACCACCTCCACCGAAAATATCACCGCCTCCGCCGGAAATAACTCCTCCGCCGGAATGTCCGCCATTGCCGCCTCCGAAGGGACCTCCACTTGATCCACCTGACAGTCCTCCGCCAGCAGCGCCAGCACTCGATGAGGCATCAGCGCCGCCACCTCCGAATCCGCCACCTAGGCTTCCACCACCGAAATCTCCTCCAGAGCCGAAGCCGCCAGATCCGTGTCCTCCGGATCCGAGACCGCCAGATCCGTGGCCGCCGGATCCGTAACCTCCGCCGAGCTTACCGCCTCCATCACCGCCGCCAATCGCTCCGGCTGAAGCGGAGGAAGAAGCTGACGATCCGCCGTATCCTCCACCACCACCACCACCTCCTCCGCCTCCGTAACCTCCGGCGGAGGCCAAAGCCACACAAACACTCAGCACTACAAACAGACGCATCGGAACCTTTGCCCGCAGCTCACTAACTGTGCTCCCTAGAAAGATGCCGGCTTTTATACGAGATCTCCGCCATGCAAAAAGCACAAATAATAGCAAAATACTTGCGAAAATTTCGCAGAGCGCGAAAAAAGAACAGCAACCCAGTCACGTTCCGAGTGCCGAGATCCTAGGGTCAAGCCAGGCAAAAACTCAGACTGCACTGGGACACAAAGAAAATTATTATAATCTAATGTGTATTTTTGAAAATATTTTAATATTTTTTAAGGAACATCTACTATTTTAATATTATTATTGGATAGAAAATAATTGTTTAAGCTTTTAGCGGAGTTAAAATTTAATTTAATTAATAACAATTTTTAGAGAGTATCTAGAATACAAATTTGTTTTAAAAAATGCAGTAATTAATTTGTTTAAGCAAGAATCCCTACTGAAAAATATTAATATATATCCCAATTAAAGCGCTCTTATGTTGCACAGTGTAATTAGATCCCGTGGAGAACAATAACGAGTTCCAATACAATTTAATATTCTCGATTGTCTACTGCTGGAAATTACATTATACCCTAGGAAGAACCGAATGTTTGAAAGGCGTGTTCAACCCGCGGGAGATTCATGATAGCCATCAGCAGGAATGATCGATGATTTACCATAATGATCCAAAGGCCGATTTCGATTGTTTAGTCCAATATAAACAGAAAAGTAAATTCCCAATAATTGGTTAAATATGGCTAAAACACAAATTACCAAGTGGGTAAGAGTATATAAGCCTCGTCATAATCCAGATTTCAATCGCTAAGTCTTATGTAAACACATTTAATCATCACTTGCTTTGGAAATAGCTGCATTGACTATCGGCTCGCCCAAGATTAGATTGATTTTCATTTAAATGATTTTCGAAGGCGTTTAATGGTTACGACAATGACCCTTGAGGTCTACGTCACTCTGGTTTGACAGAGTAAAATACAAACGTAACAAACATTGATGAATTATATAAAATACAATGCGCTTTTAAGGAACATCGTAAAGATTATTTTGCA
This sequence comes from Drosophila prostipennis, assembly GCA_037075205.1. NCBI lineage: Eukaryota > Metazoa > Arthropoda > Insecta > Diptera > Drosophilidae > Drosophila > Drosophila prostipennis. Next base: position 7,256 of record JBAMCJ010007212.1, read on the forward strand.
AACAATTTTATTTATACACGTTATTCAAGTACACACTAATCGAATTTTACAGCAGTAGTAAGTAAAGGCAAACATTTCATGGTTAACTTATTTTCACATGCGTTAAAAACATTTTTTGTTGGACTTTGAACTATAAAATAAATGTTTAAAATAAATATGGAAGATTTGAAACGAGCGCTTTGAACTTTAAGCTATATACGAACTTGTTGGTTGGCAAACAGCTCAAGCATTTCCGTTTCCCATAATAAATGTGCTGCATATTAAATTTTTCCATTGATTTTTTATTATTCGTTAGAAGATTTTTTATTTTATCTCTTAAGATCATATAGCTAATGTTAATGTATACATATTGTTGTCTCTGCTGGACTGTTTTGATCATTTCTAAATGTTTTGCAAGTTACAATTACAATACTATGGAATTCTTCTAAAAATTAAAGTGTAAGATTACTAAAGTTAGCCAAGGAAAAGGCCAGCACCGCGATTAATGGATCCTCCAATGTGACCGCCGCCAAAACCAAGACCGGCATTTCCAGAATTTCCACCGAGATTTCCGCCCAGGCTAAGGCCGTTTCCACCGAGACTGACACTTCCCCCATGATACCCTCCTGGGGTGGCACTACCTCCGCTCGATCCCAGGGCTGCAGTATTGCCTCCGAGGGAGAGACTTCCCGAACCAACAGCAGGTCCCAGCAATCCACCGGTGACTCCATGGGCGAGAGAAGCAGCTTCGTGGGCACCCGTTAATCCAACTGATCCGGCGCTGGATTTGTGTCCATTAGCTCCAACTGACAGGCCACCAGATCCAAGGGAAATGGATCCAGCATGGTTTTGTATCGAACTGGAGGCGCTGTTTCCAGAGGAACCGATAATCAAATGTCCAGCACTGATCTTCGAAGATCCCGCTCCAGAACCAGTAGAAGATCCCTTTGCACTGGAATCAATTGCTCCAGTAGATCCAATGCTCAGATGACCAACACCGAGGGACGCTGAGCCGGAGGATACTTTCGAACCAGACCCAGAAGATCCCGAAGTGCCAATACTCAAGTGTCCAGCTCCATGAGATCCCGAGTTTGAGGCAGTTTGGGTCGATCCGGAAGTGGTAGATTGGATGTTCAGATGACCAGCTCCGAGAGAAGCGGAGCCCGAACCGGCATGCAAAGATCCTGATGACTCCACTTTCTTGTGTTCCGTCTTGATATGGGCAGATCCCGCCTGAGTTCCGGAGACTCCAATAGTGGCGGATCCAGAACTGATATGGGAATGACTAGCACTGACCTTGGACGATTCGGTTTTGGAAGAATAAGTTGTTTCAGAACTTTTAATGTTCAAACTTCCGACAGCATGAGAGGCAGCTGCGGTCGAACCAGTGCTCAGGTGCCCAGCAGATCCGGAACCAGTAGCTCCTGATGCTCCAATATTCAGCTGACCAGTGGAAGCCCCGGATGAAGTTGCTCCATTGGATGCGATGTTCACATGTCCTGCCGAGACCTTCGAGGATTCTGCCTTATGATAGGCGGACGAAGCTTTCATCGCACTAGCTCCAGTGGCTCCAGCACTGAGGTGGCCAGCACTAACAGTTGCGGTATTTGAGCCAACCACCTTGCTTCCAGAGGACCCGATACTTGCCTGACCAGCCGTGATCTTGGCAGAACCAGCTTGTACAGATCCGGAAAGCTGGGAAGCAGTTGACGAGGAGCCAACATTGGCCTGACTGGCAGTTACTTTGGCCGAATGAGCACCGGAAGTAGTCGAAGCTGAGCCAGAATTGGAGTGCAGCGAACTGGAGCCCGAAATACCAGACGATCCGATGCTCAGGTGACCAGTGTTGGATCCGCTAGTTCCAGCGGTCCCAAGGCTTAGGTGGCCGGAACCAGACAAAGCACTATTAACAACTCCACTGGCCACTTTATCTGCTGCCTGAGCTCCATGAGAGGCAGCAATTGATCCTGCAGAGTGAACTGCGTTCGCTCCAGTTGCAGCCACTCCGAGAAGTCCATTAGTAGCCTGAGCTCCATGAGATGCTGCAGAAGATCCTGCAGAGTGAACAACATTGGCACCAGTTTCAGCCACTTCTAGAATTCCATTGACAACTTGAGCTCCATGGGAGGCAGCTGTTGACCCTGAAGCTCCAGTTCCCGCTGCATTCAGCACTGCATTAGCAGCTCCAATGGTCGCCTGACCGGAATGGGAACCTGTTGCTCCGGAGGATCCGATGCTGATGTGTCCACTGTTGGCAGAGGATCCGATACTCAAAGAACCGGCGTGCAAGGAAGCAGAGTCTGAATTTCCCGAGGCTCCGACACTCAAATGCCCAGTTCCCAGCGAAGCTGATCCGGATCCAGTACTTCCCGTGGCCGCGTTGTGCAAGTGATTCGCCGCAAGGGAACCTGCCGAGTGAACAGCATTGACTCCGGATCCAGCCGTTCCTAAAATTCCATTTACAGTCTGAGCTCCGTGAGAGGCTGCAGTTGATCCTGCCGAGTGAACTGCATTGGCTCCAGTTCCTGCCGCTCCCATAGCAGTCCATTGGCGGCCTGAGCGCCGTGAGAGGCCGCCGTTGATCCCGCAGAGTGGACTACATTGGCTCCAGTTCCAGCTGCGCCCAGCAGTCCATTGGCGGCCTGATGCAGAATTGATCCTGAAGATCCAGCGCTTTGTGCTCCGAGGGATGCACCGTTGTATCCGCCACCCAGATTCAGGCCAGGAAGACTCGCTTGGGCAGAGGAACCACCGCCACCGCCTCCCAATCCAAGGCCACCGCCACCGAAGCCCAGGCCAAATCCGGCGGATGCCAGGGACACGCAGCAGGCAGACAGAAGTATTAACAATCCCGTGGGAACCATTGTCTCAAAGTCACTAACTGCTTTCCGAAAAAACGGCTAGCTTTTATAGAACCGAAAATACGCCTAGTGGCAAAGACGTCATAGCAGCTACAGTTGAGCCTCGCTACCTCGAATTCATGACTCTTAGCTGGAGATCAGTTTGGAGAATATCATAGCACTCTTAATAATAGAGAAACTTCTCAATTAAATCTGTTCATAGATGGAATGTGTTGCTAACAGTAGTAATTAAACATAGTGTCAACATTAAATGAACAAAATATAAGTAATTCAAAATATTAGGCTTTTTTAATTACATTTAACCAACATCATTAGAGGTAAACCTGTAAATTTGAAAATTGGTGACGATTTCTTCGTTAATTTATTCGAAAAAAGAAGGGGGAAACGAGTTCCTTAACATTTATCATCATTTTTTGCGTCTGGGAGGTGCTTATACGGTTAGGGGATTCACCATAGTCTAAATATATAGCACGTGCTGTGGACAGGTACCAAAATTAAGGTCAATCAATTCTTGTCTTCAGTCTTTAGTCTTCAGAATGTTGCTATATACTCTACTTAAAATGAACTCTAAGTCGGTAAAGTCTTGAACAAGCAACATATTCACAATCTTAAGCAAATGATAAAGTAATTTATAACCAAACAATTACTTTGTATATTTAACTAGATAAGTTTCCCTATTAAATTTCTTTACTTTGTATATTTAACTAGATAAGTTTCCCTATCAAATTTTTACAGACTATTCAACCCACCACAGAAAATCAATCCACTTTAATGATAGGGTATTTCACATTCTCATTTGTTGTGTCTATATTTTCCCAGCAATTAATTTACCTAATCAAAGCATGATAAAATTAGCATCGCTTTTACAGCTGCTATGACGACTATAGCAGTACGTCATAGTCGTGTAACAATAACAAACTTATATCCACCAACTTCTCGTGTGTGTAACCAGTAAAACCAGAATATTATTTTCCGTCTTTAATGATTAATTCGCCAGATTTTCTTGGGGCAAAACTGGTAATTAATATTTTCGGGTTGTGTAGGTTTCCGATTTTTAAATTTGATGACATAGATTATTCTATATTTCGGGTTGAGTTGATCGGTGCAACATGCCCGCTTGTTGTCGCCAACTTAGACACAGTTTTTCACTTAACTTGGTTGCTGGAGTTGCTGGAAAAGTGCAGCTGAGCAGCGCTGAGCTCCACAGAAATGTAAATGGCTAGACAATGTGGACCGAAAAGCCCAAGAAAGTCGAGGCGGGGGTGGGAAAAGCAGGAAAAGCGACAGCTTCTTGGCCCCGGTGTCAGCTGTTGGCCCACTGGCATGCGCTGGGGAAAATGGAAAATTGTGCTCGCAGGAAATCTGCTTACAAATGCATGTATCTTGGCCCGCCAGCTGGCTGATGCTGATGCAAAATCTGTTACGGCTTTTGTGGGGCGAAAGAAACACTTGACTTCCGTTTCCGCTCAAGTTCCCCATGCATACTTGAAAATTCGAAATGCTATGCAAATAGGGGCATTTGTTCCATATTTAAGGCAAAGTGCAGCGAAGAGCAAATAAATAAATAAATATTGAATTCGGTGGCAAAATGGGGCTACCCTGGGTTTATCTAATGCAAATATAATTTTGTCACCCAAAATACTAATGTCACACTAGAATAAGAAAATATATACTGGGCCTTTGAAAAGTTATAGTAGAATAAAAACGAACCTTCAACATTTACGAATTATATTATTTTTTCAATAAATACCTAAATAAATGAGTGGAGTATTTTAAAACATTTTCGGATACTTAAGATAGCATCGATCTGCCTCGAACTCCTCTTTTAGATCGATTAGCCTCTTTATGCGAGTCCTCGGGCAGTTTTCCAAGGACCTGCAGCATTCGCCGGTAAAGCATTTTCCGCACATCGATGGCCCACAGGAAATCCATGTGGTTGAACTCCTTCTGCGGCACCAAGTACTTCCCAGTCACGTTGCCCAGGTCATCGCACATGGACTCCACATCGTTGGGATGGCACAGCAAGTCATTCGTGGAGTAATACACGAAGGTGGGCACTGTCACCTGGCTCAGGTTATAACGCGGTGGCAGGTGATCCCTGTACAGCTGCATGTTCTTATTCGAACTGTAGCTGTACGGCGCAAAGCGGCCGCTCTTGATAATCTGGATGAAGTGCTTCACCTGCTTCGCAGCCACTCCGGCAGGATAGTGACCCAGGATGACGGGGAACATTTTCTAAAATTGTATTTAAAGGTTAACATAAACTGCTTTCAATGTTCAGTATTGGGTTACCCTATTGAACTCGTTCCAGTTGCGACCCACGATCCCGAACACAGCCTCTATGCACAGGCGCTCCGTCTCCTCAGTCATGCGGCACAGGAAGCGGAACTCCCCGTTGAACATCTCCCTGATCGAGCTGCCCACCAGGCTCTAAAAGTTTATATAACAGTGTTAAAGTGGCTAAGCTCTCTCTAGAGAAATCCATTAAAAGTATTTTAAAATCCGGTTTAATTCTACTAAAAATATCATTCACTATTGAAATAACCACTGAATATAGTAAACCAAAAGAAAGTTAAAAATTTAAAACCAACTTATATCTTAACATGAGTACCGCTTCTCATTTTAGATAGCATCTACATAACTTTATTACTGCCATACAAGCATCTTCCATGCGTTACTCACATTAAAGTACAGGCTGATGGCTCTGATGTAGGGATGGTCCTCGGTCTCCTTGGCGTAAACGGCGGGTGCGAGGGCCTGCATGGAGACGACCTTGGCGTTGTAGGCGGGCCGCATGGAGCACATCACGAAGAAGGATGTGCAGCCCTGCGAGTGGCCGGCGTAGTGCAGCTTCGGGAATCCGGTGACCTTTAGCACGTGATCAATCATCGCGGGCAGGTCGTACATGCCGATCTCGTGCCAACTGAAGTCCCAGAACTTGGACTCGTCCGGGTCCAGGGTGGTGTGATTCCTCGAGTAGCGGTTGCCCCGCGCGTTCCCCAGCCAAACATCGTAGTTGTGGTCGGCCAGCAAGTAGGCTGCAAAGTGGGCTTCGCTCGTAATCACTTGGCCATTAATCACGGACGATGCGGATGGCACTTACCCAGGCTCACGTTGGGACCCATTACCACAAATCCCGCCGAGCTGTCCACGAGTCCGTGCTGGAGGAGGAATGGCGGGGCGCCCTGCTTGCGGATGCGGTGCATGGTGAGGATGTATCCGTCCTCAGTGGTCACATGATGCACCTCCGCCTCGTAGCCGTACTTGGCGATTAATTTGTCCTGTTGACGAAATGAGTGAGAGGCGATGAAAATGAGGGGACAGAAATAATCTTCGACTTGGTGCGTTTATTGATTTTTCAATCAGGAGAGGTATTAAGGAGCCAGCACTTTATAAAATAACAAAACATTTCAAAGTACAGGCTTACATATATTTTAAAAATGTTTTTGTGGGCTCGTTTGTATAAAAAAAAGTTGTTATCATATTAAGAAATTTTTCATTAAAAAACTGTAGACTCACTTATTCAACAAGTATAATATTTTGAGCTCTATTAGATTTAAATAAAACTGTTATATCAATTTGTTTCGTTGTTTACTTTGTTTAGTTAAAGTAAATCTTTAAGCTAAAACTTTGCAGAAATATTAAAAAACCAAAAAACTTTAATCCAAAGATTTGGTTTATATACGACCTAATATCCAAAAGGGTAGTACTTTTATTCCTACGGAGTTTCAATTTTGTGTCCTACCACGCTGAGGGTCGAATCCTGCTTTATGTTCTTGCGCTGCAGTCGCTCCTCCAGCGTTTCGACCTCGACGCTCTCCTCCTCCTCTTCCTCCTCCTCCTCGTCCTCTTCGTCCTCCTCCCCGCCAATCAGCTGGCCCTGAGTCCTGCAGATGAACACACAGAGTCCCAAAAGCAGGATCAGTCGCATCCTCAGGCCGCAACGCATCTTAATTTATCCACAAATTTTGGCAAGTTTCACTTTCACGGAAGCGACGCTCTCTCGGGAATTCAACCTCAACCTGAACGCAACGCGACGCGAACTCAACTGAAGACCGATTCGAAAACTGTCAACGGTTCGAACCGGCGCGCCGGTTACAAAAACCACATCAATGAACTTCTGCAAAGGCCCTGCAGCAACTTAAAAAAAAGCAACAACAAAAAATAATAAAAAAGAATGCCGAAATACGAAAAAACTTTCGATCAGACAACAACATTGCGCACTGTGACGTGTTAGCTTCTTTTGTTTACATTTCGATTGCGTTTTACGTTTTCGGCCAGTTAATTAAATATGGGTACGAAAGAGGGTCTCGAGGGGAAAGGTGTATTTCGGATGCGTAGGGCGTAACAATCGGAAACAAGAAACGTATCAAGTGCAGCCAGTACAGTGAAGCATCGATTCGGAAAATGTAATCAATTGTCAGGCTTAACCATGTTCAGTGAAGTTTCAAATTATCTTATCAATCAAAAAATTAACTTGTCTTTTTATCATTCGACATGACACAAAAGAAAAACCATAAATACCAACTGGTTGGATTGTTAAAAAAACATATAAATTAATTATTGGAAATTTACTAACTGCCTGCCATAAAAGTTGTATTTTCTAGTCGTTTGAATAATAACAATACATATTTCGAAAGTGTGAATACCATACAAAATTATACAAATAAAAAGACGAATGTCTGTCACAATTATTCGATAAGTAAGTGATTAAAATCACAATATCTATTAAGTGCACACCACCCACCGTTGAAAAGCCGGCCAAAACATTTCCATTAAGGTAATTATCATTTTTTTTCTTCTTTCGTTTCTACCATCGAAATGACTTAATAACCCAAACCTTTTTGGCCAACAGCAGCACAAAAGGCACTGGAAACAGATACTTTTTTGTTGGCCATCAAAAGAAAGTAAAAGTGTCGACCAGTGGTGGCGGCTGCCTTTCTGAATTATACATCTATATGTATGTATATTTTTTATGGTTTGGCTACCGCATTACATAATTGGCATTTTGGACGACTGCCAAGGCGAATAAAGCATTTCGCTGGTCAATTATTTTTTGTCACTTCTACTATAATGGGTTCCAATGAACGCCTTTGACGACACCTTTTATTTGGCGGTCATTCAATTACGTACGGCAATCGCCCCTCGAGAAACTGTTCCATTTGCTCAATTAGTTTGTCGTTGACCAGGCTCTTAACGTCGGTGGAAACAAGAAAGTCCAAGTGGTTGAACTTCGGCGAGTTAATTCTCCTCACACTCTTCACCGACCTCAGCATTCTGGCATAAATTCCATGTACTCCCTCCGGCGTGGCTATGGCATCCGTTTCCCCGAAATACAAGACGATCGGCACAGTGATCTGGCTTATATTGTAACCGAAGGCCTCCACGCCGTGATATATTTGCATGTTCTCCACGGGTCCGAAGTCGTAGGAAATGAAGTCACCCGATTTCCATATCTGCTGCAGGTGCTTTATCTCCCGCGAGGAACCGCCTTGCAAAAGACTCTCATAGTTGAAAGCTTCCAGCAGCTGTAGAAATAGTGATTTTAAAATATAGTGCTATTATTCATATTTAAATTAAACCAATATTGTACCTTTCTGTTGCTTTGGGCGCTGCCTGCCAACTGCTTGGTGTAATATTCGCAGAGATCTCGTTTGCTTTGACATATTTTTCGCAAGTAGCCCGGCGGAAAGATCTCAAACTGGCTCCCTTTTTGGCGTTTCTAAAACAAAGAAAATTGGAATCGATATGGAAAACCTAATTATAATACATTTTATCTTGAA
>JBAMCJ010007213.1:0-82650 GCA_037075205.1 Drosophila prostipennis
TAGCAGAGTAAAACACGCACCAGTTCAGGTCGGGATCACTCTCAAGACTGACTCTCTCTCCTTTTATTCTCTCGTTCGCACACATTCTCTTAACAGCTAGGAACTTTAACAGAGTGTATACATGTATATAACAGGCCGTGTGTATGTGTGTGTGTGTATTTACAGGGATGCTTAGGGCTACTATCGGTTTGTAAGTTATATATATTTAGGGCTACTATCGGATATATATTTACAGTTATGCTTAGGGCTACTATCGGTATATATATTTACAATTATGCTTAGGGCTACTATAGGTGTATATATAATGTGTATAAATATCTATACAGGGCTGCCACAACTCGGTCATCCTGACCCACAAGGATCCCCTGATCCTGGTATAGCTAAAACTGAGTTAACGTTCTTTACTTTTGGTCTTGCTTCTAGTATTGTAAACTTTAACTAATTTGTTACGATCACTATCTTTTTTCTTTTCTTTTATTTTCCTTTACACTTATTTTATTTTCATTTATTTCGTTATCTTCTATCACTATCATTTATCTCATAATTTTCCTCACTATCATTTATCTCATCATTTTCCTCACTATCATTTATCACTTCATTTTCTTTACTATCATTTAACTCATCATTTTCTTTGCTTTTCGACCAGCCGAGCCAGGGTTTCATATTAGCTGCCGCCCAAACGCCAGAGTATGGAATTCTTGATTGCTGAAATCCCTCCACGTCTTTAACAACATACCGATCATTTCAGAACGACTTGACTATCTCAAAAGGTCCTTTGAACTTCGGAACAAGATTCTTTGAAACTCCTGTGTGACAATCAAAATTCTTTACTACAACATAATCTCCTTGCTCATATTGTGTTGCTTTCAATCGTTTGCTGTTTTTCGTCGTCTCATTATAGTTTTGTAACTGAGCTTCTCTTTCGCGAGCGTTCTCTCGTATATTTTCAATTGTTCTGCTTTCCTTTTGTCCTTCTCGCAAATTTTCTCTAAGGCAATCAACTAAACTACCTCTTTGGCCAACTCCGAATAACATCACACTTGGATGTTGGTTAATCATTCTATGAACTGTATTATTTATTGCAAACTCAATTTCTCCCAGTACTTTTTCAAAGCTCCAACTCGGTTCTGAATCTGACAATTTTGCAAGCATCGGACTAATGCTTCGATTTATTCTCTCTACCTGTCCATTCGCCTCAGGCGAACCCGTTGCTATTTGTGTATGAGTTATATTTCGAGTCTTTAGAAAATTTGAAAATTCTGAGGAGGTGAAGCAGGATCCTCGATCAGAGACTATACATTTAGGGGTACTATATGATCTGCAATAGTTTTCCAGTGCCGATATCGCTTCAGTAGACTTTGTGGTTTTTGTAGAGTACAATCTTACAAACTTTGTGCAGCTATCAACAATTACTAGGATATGTCTTGATTTCTTATCTTTCGTCGTGACTGGGCCCAGATGATCAATATGTAACTGTTCAAAAGGTTTTGTTGGCTTCTGAATGTTATGTAAATAGCCTTCGTGTTTGCCCTTCGCCGTAAATGCAATACACTCTAAGCAATTTTTAATATGTTGTCCTATCTTTTCCTTTAACTTTGGAAACCAATATGTTTTCAAAACAACTTCTAATACTTTGTCGACACCTACATGTCCGAGTCCATTATGGTATTTAAAGAGTACGTGCGTTTCCATATCTTTTGGAACATAAAATAATAAAGAGTCATGATATTTCCGATAAATAATTCCATTTCGCATTTCGTACAGTTTGTGTTCAGTCTCTTCTAGAAGTTTTTTAACTTTTACAATATTCTCATCCTTACCCTGGCATATAATCAAATTTTCTTCGAACGAATTTGTATCTACCACCATTATGTTAGTGCATCTGCTGAGGGCATCTACATGTTGCATTCTTACCCCAGATCTATGTTCCAGTATATAATCATAGTTTTCCAGCTCTAGGGCCCATCGTGCTATTCTGGGGTTTATTTCCTTTTTTGTCAACGTAAGTGTAAGAGAATTGCAATCCGTGACAATTTTAAAACTTTTACCGTGAAGGTATACTCTAAACCGTTTTAGTGAATAAATTATCGCTAGCGTTTCCAGCTCGAAGCTGTGATACCTCGACTCAGCGTCCGTAGTACGCTTGGAAAAATAAAACACCGGATGAAACCGCCCATCTTTTTTCTTTTGCATCAGGATTGAACCGAAACCGATTGAACTCGCGTCGCAGTGGAGCTCTGTCTCATCTGCTGGGTTGTACAATGCAAGTATAGGGGAATCTATTAATTTCTCTTTCAGAACTTCAAACGTTTTTAGCTCTAGTTCCCCAAACCGAAAATTTGTCGTTTTCTTCGTCACGTCGTATAATGGTTTCGCAACTATAGAAAAGTCTTTGATAAACCTGCGAAAGTATGAACAAAGTCCTAAAAAGCTTTGTACCTCACTAGTTTTTGAAGGAACAGGAAAATTTTTAACCGCTGCTATGCCCTTTCCATCTGCTTTGATGCCGTACCCATTAACCGTATACCCTAGATATTTAATTTCCGTTTGAAAAAACTCACACTTACTTAGCCTCAATTCTAAATTATTTCTTGTTAGTCTATCGAATACTTCTTTTAGGATTTCTATATGGCTCTTTATATCTTTTGTCGCAATCATTATGTCGTCTAAGTACACGATAACCTTTGCTTCTCTTATTAGGTCACTAAAAATTTTATTTATAAACCTCTGGAACGTAGACGGCGCGTTTTTCAGCCCAAATGGCATCCTTAGGAACTCGAATTGGCCTAAAGGTGTTGTAAACGAAGTAAACTTCACCGACTCATCTTGCATAAAAACATGGTAAAACCCATTCTTTAAGTCTAGCTTTGTAAACCATTGTTTATCTGTCATTTGATCCAGTAGGTCATCTATCAAAGGGATTGGATAACTGTCCTTTGCTGTTAACTTATTTAACTTTCTGAAATCAATACACATTCTAAGTTCGCCCGACGCCTTCTTCACTAACACTATTGGTGACACGAATTCAGACTCACTTGGTCTGATATACCCTTTAACAATGTACTCATCCAAAATCTTTTGCAACTCATTTTTTTCAGCATAAGAAAGGCGTCTGGGGCTGCAGCTAAATGGCCTGGCATCATTGATCGTTATTTTCATTTCGCACCTTGTTTCCGGCACTATTGGTCGAACAGCTTCAGTGTAATATTTACGAAACAAATTTTCAAAAGTAATCTTATCATTTATGTTTAAGTTTATCCCCACATTTACGTTCTCTTCATTAGACTCATATTCAATCATTCAAATTTTCCCAAAAAAATCGTTTCTACAATCTGATTTATTCATATCATTTGAATCATTTATATTTGTACTCTCGTGTGCTCTCGTTTGTACTTTCGTTTGTTAGGCGTGACTCATCTTCTTCCCAGAGAATGGAAGCGCCACTCGCATTTAAAAATTCCCTACCCAATATTACCCTTTCATTCATAGAATCATCCTGAACAACTAACATTTTAAGACTTATTCTTTTATTATAAATTATAATGAACACAAAAATCTTTCCAAAGATAATTAATTTACTGGAGTTCAAACCAATATACGTGGTTGGAGGCGCTGGCTTCAAGTTTACGCCAGCCGGAACATAAGATCTTTTAATAAAGCTGATTGGACTACCTGAGTCTAGTAGGCATTCTATAAAAAACGATTCATTAATGCTACCCTCTATTTCTATCTTTAAATATCTTACGTAATCCTCCTTGCGAGTAGCTGGGGCTGATGTCTTCTTGTTTTGCTCACAGGCTGCGGCAAGGTGACCCATCTTTCCACATACAAAGCAGGCTCCAACTTCTCGTTTTGGCTTACGGCAATCTGAGGCGATGTGCCCCAAGCAATTACAATTGTAGCGACGGAAAGCTTGCTTCTTAACCTTTCCAGCGCTGTTCGTGGCTCGATTTTTCGAGCAACTAAATTTACGTGTCGTAGTGCCGACAGCAGGTCATCCTTCATTTTAAAGCACATCATGTTGGCACTTGTGCGAATTTGGCGATCTGGTATGCCGTGGATGATATAGTCAACCAACTCGAGCTCTGACATTTGAAGTCCGTTAGACAGTAAGACTTTGCTGTTGAAATAGGCCGAGAACGATTCATTTGTTTGTCATCTGCGCGCTTCAAACTTCTTTCGCAAAATAATGGCACTCTCCTTTGGAAGAAACGCCTTTTCCATCAACAGCAACAGGGTATCAATCTTCTCGTTTGCGAACTCTGGTTTTGAGTGCACCCAGGCTTGTGCATCACATTTTACTTTGCTGAATATAAGTGATCGAAGTTTGTTTTCAGTCAACGCATACGTAGTTTTTAGTACGTTTATATGTGCATGCCACACACTAACACTCGTTTGTCCATCAAAGTCCGGCAGCATTTCTTTTATATTTTGGAACGAAATTTCATCATCATTTAAAATTTTCTGTGAACCCGCTCCACCAGCCGCTCTCAACAAATCGTTCTCTCTTTGTAGTAACTCTCGTTCAAACTGCATTAGCTCCAACTCTCTGGCCATCAATTGCATTCCTTCTCGTTGAAAATCGTTTTCATTTTGCAAAATCAACTTTTGGTTATTTAAAATTTTAAGTTCCTGGTCGATATCTGCCTTTTCTTTTCCCGCCTCGTTGTTTATCTTCTCATTTGCTTTTTCTTTCTGTTGCTCGTCGTTTATCTTCTCGTTTGATTCTCCGTTGTTTAGCTCTCTGCTTGTCCTCTCGTTCGATTTTCCTTTCCTTTGCTGGCCGTTCGCCGCTTCGTTTGACTCTTCTTCTTCTCTTTCGTTATACGCTTCTCCACTTGATTTCTCTGCTTCTTCCTCGTCGTTCGCTTCTTCGTTTGATTTTGCAGCTTCTTGATCGTCGTTTGACTCTCCTTCTTGTTCGTCGCTCGCTTCTTCGTTTGCCTCATCGACTGTTTCCAGAACATTCTGCGCATTATCCGCTTCGTTTTGCCGTTGTTGTTGCTGCTCGGCAGGGATTCTTCCACGAAATGGAACTTCGTTCAGCCGTGCAGCTAATGTGCTTTTATTCCCGTGAGTAACGAGGTTTAAAACTTTACACCACTCGCGTAGTTGGCTGCACGTATAGTCATTTGCGTTTATCGGGTCCATTTTAAATGTTTAGTTTTTGTACACTTTTAGTGGATGTGAATGTTTTTATGGTACGAGGGTTTGCGCCCACTTCTGATATTGTAGCAGAGTAAAACACGCACCAGTTCAGGTCGGGATCACTCTCAAGACTGACTCTCTCTCCTTTTATTCTCTCGTTCGCACACATTCTCTTAACAGCTAGGAACTTTAACAGAGTGTATACATGTATATAACAGGCCGTGTGTATGTGTGTGTGTGTATTTACAGGGATGCTTAGGGCTACTATCGGTATATATATTTAGGGCTACTATCGGTATATATTTACAGTTATGCTTAGGGCTACTATCGGTATATATATTTAGGGCTACTATCGGTATATATTTACAGTTATGCTTAGGGCTACTATCGGTATATATATTTACAATTATGCTTAGGGCTACTATAGGTGTATATATAATGTGTATAAATATCTATACAGGGCTGCCACAATACATATTTTCTATCTTAATTTCCGCGGGCGAAGCTGCGGCCCTCCTTGCTAGTCTAAATTAATATAATTGTTCCAAAAAAAAGGGGTCAGTGGTAAATTCCTACCAGAGCGGATTGACTTAAAAATGTAGAAAATGAACATAATTCTGAAATAATTAGGAGACGCGTGTGAGGTACAAATTAAAACAATAAACGACCCCAAAGTGCCCCAAAATTCGATTCCTTTTTTTTTTTAATTCTTTGTTTTGCCATTTCTCTGTTATAAATGTTGTTAAAATGGTTTAAAAAATTATGATCATAATCTTATGGCATAGCCGCAACTAACTGCATTTTAATTTTTTGGAAATTCAGCCTCCTTAACCAAGTCCCCAATATTTTCCAATTTTGTTGTGCGTGACGTCACGGCCTCCACATATGTATGTATGTATGTTCTGCTGGCGCACTTTGCATTAAGTCGTAAATGTGTGTATGTAGCAATTTAAGGGTGACCGCGCAAGGGGAAAAATGAAAATACCAGTCACAAAAAATTTAAAATGCGCGGTTAAAAAATCGATTATATTGCAAATCTTTTCTTTTGTCTTCAAATGTTGAGGTTTCTACAAACTATGGATTTGTAAAAACAAAAATTAACAATGATTCGCTCTGCTGTGTACACACTCACGCACGAAATATGTATATCCAAAAAATCAAAATAATACTGATATCCTTTTGCTAAAAGAATATTTAATTTACATTTCCACAACAGATTTAAGACATTTTGTAACCGATTTTTGTGATTTAAAATTCAAATCGCATTGATAATATTAAAAGAACATTAAATATTCAAACCAATTGATTCTCACGCTCTTTATTACACGTGCCTCATATTGTTTAAACAAATGCAAATGTTTAAACAATTTGATTCACGGCGTCCCCCACCTGTCTTCTAAACTAATATAAGTGTTCCAATAAAAAATGGGTCAGTGGTACATTCCTACCAGAGCGGATTGACATAAAAATCTAGAAAAATCAACATAATTCTGAAATAATTAGGAAACGTGTGTGAGGTAGGGGAGAGTGGGGCAATTTCGTCACTGGGGCAATTTCGTCACCTGCAATATCTTGGAATCCATATGTCGTAAAAATATATAATTTTTTTGTTTTAGTCCTTTAAGACGGCATGACACAACTAATGCATTTTTTTTTGCACAGAAGGCCAAGATAATTAAGCTATAATATTAAATGTGTTTTAATAGTTCAAAAGCTACATTTAGTTCTCAACGAATTTTTTTCTGTATGCCACAATTGAAAAGGGATTAGATACAGGTTTTTTTGTATAATACACAGTGCTAAAATGTTCATTTCTGCGTTAGTGATTTTTAACTTCGCGCCTAATTTCGGAAGAAAAGTAATTATTTATAAAAAAGAACTGTGTGGGGAAATTTCGCCACCCTATGCTAGGGGTAAATTCGCACCTATTTTAAATCAAACAAAAACACCTCTTAACGAGGTAAAAAAATAGTGACGACCGCACCTTCAACATACAAAAGATCTGATATCATATTTTGTGACGAAAAATAATTTTACATTCGAAAATATAAAAACACTTTCTAAAATTTACTCATTCGGCTCGCTTCAGACAAATTTATAAGATTTTACCCACACGAACATTTTCTATTGTAGCGTGCCGAAACTTTTAAACTTTTTACAGTAATGTGTTATATACCAAAATTTAGGAAATCTCAAGGGCTATACAGTTTAAAGTTGTAAGGAAAATCGTTAGAGCCGTTTTTGAGAAAATTAAAAAAAAGCTAAAAAGAAAGTTTAAAAAAAATTTCTTTTGTTCATATCTTTTTAACTATTACATTTACACAAATTGCATATGAAAGACAATTATAGCATTTAAAAATACCTTTCAAACGAGATGCAGCACAACTCTGTAGCTTTAGTAGTATAGAAGTTACGGCTTTCCGAATTTTAGCTATTTATAGCTGTTTTCCCGCTAAACTAGCGGGTTTTTCCAAAAGTGGTAGAACAAAAGTTTTTTATATCGATGTGATGAACGTCATATCAAATTTTCAAAACTTAAAAAACATGTTTTGGACAAACTGACAAACTGACAAACAGAATTAAATTTTCATTTTGGGAAGAAGAAGAAAATCTTATTTTGGCTATAACTTTTGAACGTTTGAGCGTCCGATTTTGACAAATGACCCCTCATTCGACGGGTATTTTCAAAAGGAATACAACTAAAACATTGCGAGGGGGCATTTATCCCCACCGGCCCCAACAGCTCCAAATTTCGAAAGTTTCACTTTTTCACTTTCACCGCTCTCTCTCCCAAGCCAATTGATTTTCTTAAAGTCTTGGTATGCAATCCTTTAAGTTTTTGCAATACCTTTCGATTGGTGTATTACTCATTACGATCGGACTATCACAGCAGATTTTCAATTTTGCGGCTATATAATAGTAGTCGCCTTCGCACACTCTCCTGGTGCGCTTCGTCACTACATGGACTGCCGTCCATAGTGATACATATATATTTTTTGACGATCTGGCTAACGAACAGACTACCGGCAGCAGCAACAAGTATAGGACGTCAACCAAAATGCTACGCTTGATCAGTGTATCATATTTACAGGCGTTAAATTGCCTACATTTTTACAGGTGACCAAATTGCCCCAATGGTGTGGCGATTTTACCCCCTATGTGGCGGAATCGCCCCAGTATATTGGTTTTACTTTTTAATTTTTTATAAATCACCAAGGTAATTAAAAAAATAGGGGAATGTCACATTTTAAAGCTTGGTGCTAACCGCATTCAACAATAAAAATACAAATATGATAACGTGTCTACAGATGGACAAAAAATAGCTTTAAGAAAATGCTGACGAAATTGCCCCACTCTCCCCTACAAATTAAAACAATAAACGACCCCAAAGTGCCCCAAAATTCGATTCGTTTTTTTTTAATTCTTTCTTTTGCTATTTCTCTGTTATAAATGTTGTTAAAATGGCTTAAAAAAATTATGATCATAATCTTATGGTATAGCCGCAACTAACTGCATTTAAATTTTTTGGAAATTCAGCCTCCTTAACCAAGTTCCCAATATTTTCCAATTTTGTTGTGCGTGACGTCACGGCCTCCACATATGTATGTATGTATGTTCTGCTGGCGCACTTTGCATTAAGTCGTAAATGTGTGTATGTAGCAATTTAAGGGTGACCGCGCAAGGGGAAAAACGAAAATACCAGTCACAAAAAATTTAAAATGCGCGGTTAAAAAATCGATTATATCGCAAATCTTTTCTTTTGTTTTCAAATGTTGAGTGATCTACAAACTTTGGATTTGTAAAAAACAAAAATAAACAATTATTCGCTCTGCTATGTACACACACACGCACGAATTATGTATATCCAAAAAATCAAGATAATACTGATATCCTTTTGCTAAAAGAATATTTAATTTACATTTCCACAACAGATTTAAGACATTTTGTAACCGATTTTTGTGATTTAAAATCCAAATCGCATTGATAATATTAAGGGCGGGGGGTATGGTTAATTCGGCCAAAAAAAGGCCTATTTTCATGAATTTTTTCACACGATACGGTTAATGTTAGATAAATTATTTTATTATTATATCAAAGTATAACACTTAAACTATATTTTTCAAAATTTCCATTGAAAAAAATTAAAAAATGAGCCGTCTGCGGCCAATCTCCGTAGGCGCCTCCAAAAAAAGAGGCTTTGCGGTGAACAGCATAACTCATTACTGGATCATTTGAAAAATATAAAAAAAAAATGTCCATTAGTTAAGATGTTTCTTGAGGTAATCAGGTCGAGTTTTTTTTTTTTTTAATTTTTTGGATTTTTGGTAATACTTTAAAGTCAAAAACGGGATTTTAGCCTAAAAATTGGATATATTATTTATTATAAAATAAAAAATAAAAAATAAAAAAAAAAAAGCTCGACCTGATTACCTGCGGATTTAGGTACAGAAATTATGTGCAAAATTTCAGAACGATCGGTACATTAAATTTCGATGGACAATGTTCACCGACTTAAAAAAACAAACTTTTCAGGAGAACGATTTAAAGTTTTGGACGCCGACGTGCAACTGCTCGGGACCCCTCGTTCAAATGGTCATATTTTTTTTTATTTTCATCCGATTTACATGAAATTTTCACACAACATTCTTAACGTGTTGTACATTAATAAAAAAAATATAAAAAAAAAATCGAAAAAAAAAAAATTAAATACCATACCCCCCCCCTTAAAAGAACATTAAATATTCAAACCAATTGATTCTCACGCTCTTTATTACACGTGCCTCATATTGTTTAAACAAATGCAAATGTTTAAACAATTTGATTCACGGCGTCCCCCACCTGTCTTTATTAATATAAAGCTAAAGGTATGGAAATATATGTAGCTATTCTACATACATACATACATATTTTCTATCTTAATTTCCGCGGGCGAAGCTGCGGCCCACCTTGCTAGTTATTAATATAAAGCTAAAGGTATGGAAATATATGTAGCTATTCTACATACATACATACATATTTTCTTTCTTAATTTCCGCGGGCGAAGCTGCCTTGCTAGTATAATATAATATTCTTTTGATTACAAAAAATCCAAATTAAACTGACATAAATGCGGTCCAACCCATCAAAAAGCTATAACCGCATTTTTATATCATGGGAAGGGATTAAAAAATCACAAAATTCTATTTTATTTTATATCGACGGATTAGTGTCCAAAGAGTCCAATAAAATTTTATGAAAATTATCTCTTTTACTTTTAAAAAATCACAAAATTCTATTTTATTTTATATCGACGGATTAGTGTCCAAAGAGTCCAATAAAATTTTATGAAAATTATCTCTTTTACCCTATACCGTTAACAGCGAAAGTAAGTTTCGGACTTTAATTACCCCAGTATTGGGGCTAGACCAGTTTAAAAAGTATATTGACACTTTGCAACGTTCCTCGAAGGCTTTGCAATTTACTTCAAAATTATGTAGGAAAAAGTTATAACCAAAAGAACAGCCTTTCCGATGATACCAGTCTCATTCCAATGGCTCTTTATTTATAGCTGCTATGTCTAACCAAACTTTTCCCCCTATTGATGCCCCCTTCTCCCCTACTATAGTAGTGCAAGCGAGAAAACATGCTTGAAGTACGTCAGTTCGAATTTCGAATCAGTCTTTCTCGCTTCCACTCATGTCATTTTGCTCGCCATATTGATTCTTGCGCACTTTTTCGAATTTAGAGAATCTCCGAGAAAGCGAATTCGGCAAAATGATATTATTTAATGTAAATTTTATGAATATTTCAGGTAAAAACGATATGAGTATGAATTACCTGAAAATTACCTGGACTTATCGATTTTACGGCGACGTGCTTTTTATACCCGTTACTCGTAGAGTAAAAGGGTATATTGTATTCGTGCAAAAGTATGTAACAGCTAGAAGGAAGCGTTTCCGACCCCATAAAGTATATATATTCTTGATCAGGATCACTAGCCGAGTCGATCTAGCCATGTCCGTCTGTATGAACGCTGAGATTTCGGAAACTATATAAGCTAGAAGATTGGCATTTTGCATGCCGATTTTAGGAGTTCCTACGCAGCGCAATTTTATTTCAAAAAGGTGCCACGCCCCCTCTATCGCCCACAATCACTTATATACAATTTTAAAAATTTAAATATTTCGAGAAAGTAAAAATGCAGTTTTGTTGTGTTTATCAATACCTATCGAAATGTAGAAGAAATTTTTTAAATCGGACCATTCGTTTAAAACTTATGCCTGATCAAAGTTTTAGCTGAGTTACGTTTATTAGATAGTCGGGACACCAACCCGACTACAGCGTTCACACTCCCTTTAGCTGAGTGACGGGTATTAGATAGTCGGGACTCCAACCCGACTATAGCGTTCTCTCTTGTTTTTGTGTGCATTCAACCTACTGGACCACCTCAAACGGATCATAGAGTAAGAAACTTTATAGAGACACCATTTGCTCTGCCGCTCTCTTCGGCGAATTAGCCGATGATGCCACCTAGGCGAAAAAATAGAATTTCCCTCATTTTTAATATGTTCGATTCAAACATTCATTCCAGGCCCATTGTGAGTTTTATGGGATTTTATATATCTGCACCGCTCTCACTCACTGTTTTGTTTCTGTGTGTGGATTCTCACCACTATTGCTGTTGCTTCGCACAGAAGTTCGCTTCGAACTTGGCCTTGAATTGGCTCTCAGCAGAGCTTGGGAAGGGGTTCGGGCAGAGCAAATGGTGTCTCTATATAGTTTCTTACTCTGTGAACGGATTCATCCAAACTATTATGTTTGTGAAGTAGATAATCAGTCACCGAGGTTGGATAGTTCAATGCAACGGAATGTACAGTATCCTTCAGAATCCCAACAAAAAAAAAGTTGGATAAGTAGGTAATGCTAATGATAGCGCGAGACGTTCAACCATTTAGCATTGTTGACGACGATGGATTCCGTAATTTGATTCAGCATATGGACCCTAAATATAGAAGTCCGAGCTGAACCTATTTCAGAGACATAATGCTACCTAAGCTACACAGTGAGTTAAGAAAGGATCTTGAATGTAAGCTTGAAGGTGTCCCGTATGTAGCAATTACCAGAGATGGATGGACTTCCCGGGCAAATGAAACATACATTACAGTAACTTTCCATTTTGTGAATAAGAAGTTCGAGCTAGTTTCAGCGGCCTTGTCGACGGCGAATCTTGTAGGGCTCGGCTCATTAATCACACGGCTGTGAATATTGCCGATACTCTTCGACGGGTCTTGAATGAGTGGGGTCTTCTACATAAAGTCGTAACTATGTATAGTTACAGATAACGATGCTACTATGAAGAAGGCGTGCGAGCATCTGGAAATGAAACATTTTCCATGTTTTGCACATACCATTAACTTGCTGGTTCAAGAAATTTTGAAAATGGAGATAAACAATTATCGCATTTATTAAACGTAGCTCGACTGCAATGGCAAAATTTAAGGACGCCCAGATGGTGACAGATCCCTTAGGATTAATTCAGGAGGTCCCAACAAGATGGAACAGTGCCTTCCAAATGATTGAACGAATTTTGCAGACCAAAGAGGCACCCTCAATAGCTTTACTTGGGACAGCAAAGGCTCCTGCTCCTTTCTCTGCGAACAAGGTCGATATTTTGGTAGAACTTACATAGTGTGTTACTTCGTCCGTTCGAGAAAGCGACAAAGTTAATATCGGTCGGAAAGTACCCTAAAATGTCTCTCGTTCCTATGGTGTGCGAAATGCAAGTACAAGTAATGTCATACAAAAATAGCTTTAAAAGCCCAGAAGTGATTCTTGCGTTCGTAACTTTAAGACACGCACCGTTTCAAAAATTGCCACTATTAGACCCAGGGTTAAAAAAGCAGGGTTTTCAAAAAACTAGTAACGCTGATCCAGCATGCCGCTTCTTAGAATATGACCTTCAAAATGTTTTAAACAAATTGGCTCAAGAACTGTCCCCAGCAGCGTCGATAGCGCCTACACCACCAAATCCAACTGATTCTTCAAGCTTTTTTACAAATCTTCAATTAAACTTGAACGCAAGAACAACTACGACTGGTTCTGATGCAATCATATTGCTCAGACAGCATGTAGAAAGCACAAATGAGCCCGAAACATGTGATCGCTTACATTTTTGGATGATAAATATATAAATTGCTTATTGTGATTACTTTTAAATAAATTATTCTTATTTCAGCAATGTTCAAAGGACATGGAGCCTTACCAGCAGCTGGCAAAAAAAATTTTGTGCATTCCTGCCACGTCCTGCGAGTCCGAAAAAGCTTTTAGCAAGGCGGGGCAAATAATTTCGGATCGCCGTTCCCGTTAGAAGTTAGGCATCGTAGACCAGCTAATGATCATAAATAAGAATTACAATAGCTTTAAAAAGTAATCTCATTAGACTGTAAGATGATCTCATTTGAATGAATTTTTGGTTTTGTTTCTTATTTGCAGTTTCATAAATTAATTTTTGGTTTTGTCTTTTATTTTTAATTTCATAAATGTTTTGTTTTTTATTTTTAATACAAATTCCATTGAGATTTTTAAATTATATTTTAAAATATAAAATAATTTTGGAAAACATCGATGTTTCATTCGATGTTTTTTGAAAAATATCGAAAAACAGCGATGTCTGCAAACATCGATGTTTCTGCACCTCTGTTGCGCAGGCAGATCGGCTCCGTCCGCGACACTGTCGGCCGAGTGACGATTTGTTGATTAATTTTGACCAAAATTCATCACCTATTCCTCACCATTTTTAGTAAAAATTAAAGTATTTTAAAAACCTTGGTTCTACCAGTAGCCTTTTAATAGCCTGTGCACACTGCGGAGGTTTTCGCTTAAGCGGCCATTTTCCGCTTCAGCGACTTCTATGGTCTTCCCACAGAGCTCCATCCACCATATACCATCCGTTGAACGGATGGTCCATAAGATCTTGCCGTTCCGAAAATTTCCCAGTTAGTCCGCCATCCAATTTTGACAGACTTTAACGGGCTCTTTTATGCGATAGTTAGGCGATGTTTTTTCGGTGCAACTCTGAATTCTTTCTCTTGACTGTGAAAAATGGAACGT
This sequence comes from Drosophila prostipennis, assembly GCA_037075205.1. Lineage (NCBI taxonomy): Eukaryota > Metazoa > Arthropoda > Insecta > Diptera > Drosophilidae > Drosophila > Drosophila prostipennis. Next base: position 14,239 of record JBAMCJ010007213.1, read on the forward strand.
TGACTACGAGAACAAATCAAATCAATGGCGGAAAAAAATTAAATAATGCTCAAGTTCATTGTTTTTTGGCTATTGTTCAATTATTTGTAGTTTGTTATGAGCGGAAAAGCATTCGCCAACAAGTTGCTATGTGTGGGCCAAAATTTAAGCTGTTCTGCAAACCAAAACATCAATGTTTGCAGCGAAGTCTCAGAATATGTTCTGCAATTCGTAAATACTAACAAATATTAATTAAAAGTGTACTATGTACTCCTATAAAGCTCCAAAGTTGCAATAAATTACCAAAACAGCACAAATTTGGTTTTGTTTACCAAATTTTTCTCATTAATATTGGCTAGACAGGGGCGTAGTAAGAGCGGAGTGTGGGGTACGGGAGGTTAGGCTCTCCCCCAGTCAGCAATATGTATGCATAATCGTTATAGAATGTGTTATTAAAGCTCAGATATATATGCATACTCGATATAGGATATGTAATAAAAGTTCAGATATGTTTTTTAACTATTATCTTATGCTATTTATTATATTATTCTACAATAAGTTTAGGAAAACGCAATTTTACGCCAGTTTTGCCGAGTTAAAATCCCCCTTCGTCAATGTTGAGTTGAGCAACTGCTCTTAAGTCAGCTGTTATCGGATGGTAGATGGAGTTCTATGGGAACACGAGTCTCAAAGGTACAACAAATTTTATATTTTTTTGTAGAATGGACTGCTAAACCCTTCGCCTACCATTAGAAATCCGTTTCAGCACAATCCTTTCATCCCGCCACCAAAAATGGGTAGGTAGAAAAGCAGAGTCACTCAGATGAAGCGCTTTGCTGCTTGATTCCATACAAAACTTAAGGAAAAATGCATTTTCGAGCGACTTTGCTTTTCTACCTACCCATTTTTGGTGGGGGAGCCCCTTCCTCTTCGCCTACGACGAAGTTGACAATGTTCTGAAAATAGAATAAATGTTATTAAATTAGAGTCATTAGTTAGTTAAATTATAGTCAAAAATAATACTTACGCATTTAATTAATGACACCCGCGAATTCATCTTTAGGATTAGGTTTGGTTTTGCTTGGTTTCCGTTGTAAAGTAAAGTTCCCGCTAATCGGGAGTGATGCCACACTTTCAGCTTGCTTTTATCGAAGTATCGATATAATGTGTTTTTAGTTCCAAATTTGGAACAAATGAGATGCCGACAACGCGCTATGCGTTTTTCTCAAAAACTAACGGCTTTTCGTTAACCGTACCACATTAGTTAATTAGTGAAATTAATTTCCTTTTCACTGATGTACCGTGCATGTTGGTACAGCGTCTGTGAAAGTCTTATTAATTGAAAATAGAGTTAGCGTCGAAACATAAATATTTTGCCATATAGCCTAGTACTCAGTACGACGAAAACTGCTAGCTAACCATAGGAGTAAGCGAGAGGCAAATAGGTAGCTAACGCCTTTAGCTAGGACTTTTTTCCATCGCGGTACTCAGTTGAGCTAAGGAATGGTAAGGAAATACCAAAAAATACTAAATTTAGCGGATGAATTCCGATGAACGCCTTTAGCCGCGGCCCAAAGAATAGAAAATTTAATCTGTGGCTGTGTTTGTGCAGAAGCGGTGTGCCAATAACAAGTTATAAATGGAAAGAAAACCCCAAAAACCAATGGAAAACTGCTTGTAGGAGTTGCGGCAATACATATCGCCATGCCAACAGCAAATTCACAGCAAATTTAAAGCTTGCGACCCAGGTCGGCTCAACATTTTGTAATATTTTAAATTTGGCGCCAGTTGATGTTTGCTGTTTGTCAACAAACCCAGTAAGACCATGCCACTGGCATTGCGGATGAACTCCAAAAACTTCGGCCACACTAAAAGATTAATATTTTTCGACTAGTAAAACTCTTAGCCGAACTGAGTACTAGGCTTATGGTAAGAGTCTTGGGAGCGTAGAACAGGGTGGTTGCGGTTCCAAATTTGGAACAAATGAGATGCCGACAACGCGCTATGCGTTTTTCTCAAAAACTGACGGCTTTTCGTTAACCGTACCACATTAGTTAATTAGTAAAATTAATTTCCTTTCCACTGATGTACTGTGCATGTTGGTACAACGTCTGTGAAAGTCTAATTAATTGAAAATAGAGTTAGCGTCGAAACATAAATATTTTCCCATATGGTAAGAGTCTTGGGAGCGTAGAACAGGGTGGTACCGGTTCCAAATTTGGAACAAATGAGATGCCGACAACGCGCTATGCGTTTTTCTCAAAAACTGACGGCTTTTCGTTAACCGTACCACATTAGTTAATTAGTAAAATTAATTTCCTTTCCATTGATGTACCCTGCATGTTGGTACAACGTCTGTGAAAGTCTAATTAATTGAAAATAAAGTTAGCGTCGAAACAGAGTTTTTCCCATATGGTTAGTGTCATGAATACATTTTTTACATTGTGGTTCATGTCTTGGAACTTACTGGTTCAAATTTGAAACAGAGTTTCTTCCCATATGGTTAGTGTCATGAATACATTTTTACATAGTGGTTCATGTCTTGGAACTTACTGGTTCAAATTTTAATTTCGCGGCTCTTCATTTAACTTTTTATCTTCCCCCACTGTAAAGCGATTTTCTCAAAAACTGACGGCTTTATCTTTATGATTTTTTCACTGAACTTCCTTTGGGCGATCCCCAATCTGCCAATATACCGTGCATGTTCGTACAACGTCTGAGAGTGGAGCCCTGTGCAATTTAATATTTGCCCCCTTTTTTGTATGGGGAAAATCCGAGGTGCATTCACTGTTATCCGATTTTCTCAAAAACTGACGGCTTTAGCCTAATGATACTTTCTGACAAGAAGCTTGAATTAACGCCCAATAATCATGTTTACCGTGCTTATTGGTACAACCTCTGTGAGGGGAGCAATAAAGAAAATTGTGGGGACACGATTTTTTGAATAGATTTTTAATATACTTCTAGAAGTGGGATAGGCTTGCAACCTATCTAGATCGATAGATATTTTCATTCTAAACAATTTTGCATCAAATATTGTTCAATTTGGCCCCCAGAAGCCGAAAAAATCAAAAATTTAAAATTGGCCCCATGTTCCAAATTCCACCGTTCCTCAATCGCCGCTAAGTCATGTGCGTCAAGTTAGCGTCGGTGACTTTAGCGGCGATAGCGGAACGGTGGAATCTGGAACATGGGGTCAATTTTTATTTTTTGATTTCTGGGGCTTCTGGGGGCCAAATCGAACAATTTTAAATGCAAAATTGTATAGAATAAAATTATCTTTCGATCTAGGTAATTGCCGAGTCTGGTCGATGTTCGGAAGTATGAAAAAAATGCATTCAAAAAATCAGGTCTCCACATTTTGGGGAATATCCCCACTCGCAGAGCGTGCTCCACAATGCGCGCTAGCTTAGCTTAAAGGTCGTCCTTTGAAGGACATATGAGGAAAATTGCATCAAAAAATTATCGTCAGTTTTTGAGAAAATCAGTTAACAGTGGACCAACCTCAGAATCCGCCCACACAAAAAAAGTACTTAAAAATCAATTTATCTATAACTTTTTTCTCAGAGCGTGCTCCACAATTCGGATTTTATAGGATGACGGGGGGTTAATTAAGCAATGTTTCTGGAAAATTTCATTAAAAAATTATCGTCAGTTTTCGAGAAAATCGCCTAACGGTGTTTGAATTTTAAACGGATATTAGAATACCGCCAACTCCAGTACAAGAACCATGGCCAGCTATGACATGAACCGCCGTATCCGACACTACAACCGACTTACAAATTCAATATCGACGCTAACTTAAAATTAATTATTTTTCCTCTCACAGAGCGTGCTCCATGATGCACGGTATCCCAAAAAATCAGAAATTAAATTAACTAATTACAGTAAAAGTTTCAAACAATTATTATCGTCAGTTTTCGAGATATTTGGCTAACAGTTCAGCGGCATGGGGAATGGCCATCGGGTGCCTTCTGTTTTCGACGCTAACTTAAAATTAATTATTTTTCCTCTCACAGAGCGTGCTCCATGATGCACGGTATCCCAAAAAATCAGAAATTAAATTAACTAATTACAGTAAAAGTTTCAAACAATTATTATCGTCAGTTTTCGAGATATTTGGCTAACAGTTCAGCGGCATGGGGAATGGCCATCGGGTGCCTTCTGTTTTCGACGCTAACTTAAAATGAATTATTGCTCCGTTCACAGAGCGTGCTCCACATTGCACGGTATCCCAAAAAATTAGAAATTAAATTAGCTAACGACAGTAAAAGTCTCATTAAATTATTATCGTCAGTTTTCGAGATATTCGCCAAAATGTTTGGCTGTATGGGAAAATACCCCCAATGGCCATCGGGTGCCTTCTGTTTTCGACGCTAACTTAAAATGAATTATTGCTCCGTTCACAGAGCGTGCTCCACATTGCACGGTATCCCAAAAAATTAGAAATTAAATTAGCTAACGACAGTAAAAGTCTCATTAAATTATTATCGTAAGTTTTCGAGATATTTGACAAAATGTTTGGCTGTATGGGAAAATACCCCCAATGGCCATCGGGTGCCTTCTGTTTTCGACGCTAACTTAAAATGAATTATTGCTCCGTTCACAGAGCGTGCTCCACATTGCACGGTATCCCAAAAAATTAGAAATTAAATTAGCTAACTACAGTAAAAGTCTCATTAAATTATTATCGTCAGTTTTCGAGATATTTGACAAAATGTTTGGCTGTATGGGAAAATACCCCCAATGGCCATCGGGTGCCTTCTGTTTTCGACGCTAACTTAAAATGAATTATTGCTCCGTTCACAGAGCGTGCTCCACATTGCACGGTATCCCAAAAAATCAGAAATTAAATTAGCTAACTACAGTAAAAGTCTCATTAAATTATTATCGTCAGTTTTCGAGATATTTGACAAAATGTTTGGCTGTATGGGAAAATACCCCCAATGGCCATCGGGTGCCTTCTGTTTTCGACGCTAACTTAAAATGAATTATTGCTCCGTTCACAGAGCGTGCTCCACATTGCACGGTATCCCAAAAAATCAGAAATTAAATTAGCTAACGACAGTAAAAGTCTCATTAAATTATTATCGTCAGTTTTCGAGATATTTGACAAAATGTTTGGCTGTATGGGAAAATACCCCCAATGGCCATCGGGTGCCTTCTGTTTTCGACGCTAACTTAAAATGAATTATTGCTCCGTTCACAGAGCGTGCTCCACATTGCACGGTATCCCAAAAAATTAGAAATTAAATTAGCTAACTACAGTAAAAGTCTCATTAAATTATTATCGTCAGTTTTCGAGATATTTGACAAAATGTTTGGCTGTATGGGAAAATACCCCCAATGGCCATCGGGTGCCTTCTGTTTTCGACGCTAACTTAAAATGAATTATTGCTCCGTTCACAGAGCGTGCTCCACATTGCACGGTATCCCAAAAAATCAGAAATTAAATTAGCTAACGACAGTAAAAGTGTCATTAAATTATTATCGTCAGTTTTCGAGATATTTGACAAACCTTAAGCTATGTGGGAAAATGCCGCCAATGACCATCGGGTGCATCATGTTTATATTTCATCACTTAGTGTAGACACTAACCATACTAATACATCGATAGTCATTCGATATTTGGCGCTACAGAGCACTAGCCATTTTAAATTTATATATTCTACTAAGCTATAATCTTTGTAATATCTCGCCCACTAACGCTCGTTCGTAGCTGATCATTTTGACGACTATTTTATCAAAATCGGTTCAGCCGTTCCCGAGATATCCTCTATTTTACTCTTAATTGCCGAAATTCGCAGTTTTTACTATGCAGCCCTCGTTATATCGCGGGACTTACAAAACAATCTGGCAGCACTATTTACAATTCCCCGTTATATGAAAGTGTTTGTTTGTTGTGACTTTTGATCAATTATTTTTATTTTGAGATAAACGAGTAAGCTAAGTTACAGTTTTTTTTAATATTGGCTTATATTGTAATTGTTATTTACAATTGTATGTACTTATGTATGTACATTTGCAGAAAATTAAAAACAATTAATTAGAGAAATATCGGATTTTTTTTAAATTTTATTTTTTCTAGGGTATCAGAAAATTGTGCAATTTTTACAAATTCGGAATTCATTAAATGGGGTCTGCTAAACAATGATGTGTAAAACGATTTTGTTACATCCTGCAAAAATGAAATTCAAAAATGCGAATGAAGATCGGTGGAAAACTGCAATTACTTTTTCGTTTATTGTTCTTATTGTTGTTATTATATCCCGTCCGCGGCCGCCTCCTGGCCAGCATTCTCGTCCGCGCTCGCCTCCTAGCCACCAGCACCAACAACGACCACTTCTTGGCCAGCAGCCTCATCGCCGATTTTCACGGCGATTTCGGCGGCGCTCGCGCACCTGGTCCTGGTTGTCCAGCTACTTCGCGCTGGCGGCGTTTTGGTGAGGGAGCCCTTTTCTCTTCGCCTACACCCGCGAATTAATCTTTAGGTTTAGGTTTGGATTAGCTTGGTTCCGTTGTAAAGTAAAGTTCTCGCGAATCGGGAGTGATGCCACACTTTCAGCTTGCCTTTATCGAAGTATCGATATAATGTGTTTTTAGTTACAAATTTGGAACAAATGAGATGCCGACAACGCGCTATGCGTTTTTCTCAAAAACTGACGGCTTTTCGTTAACCGTACCACATTAGTTAATTAGTAAAATTAATTTCCTTTCCACTGATGTACCGTGCACGTTGGTACAACGTCTGTGAAAGTCTTATTAATTGAAAATAGAGTTAGCGTCGAAACATAAATATTTTGCCATATGGTAAGAGTCTTGGGAGCGTAGAACAGGGTGGTAGCGGTTCCAAATTTGGAACAAATGAGATGCCGACAACGCGCTATGCGTTTTTCTCAAAAACTGACGGCTTTTAGTTAACCGTTCCCGAGATATCCTCTATTTTACTCTTAATTGCCGAAATTCGCAGTTTTTACTATGCAGCCCTCGTTATATCGCGGGACTTACAAAACAATCTGGCAGCACTATTTACAATTCCCCGTTATATGAAAGGGTTTGTTTGTTGTGACTTTTGATCAATTATTTTTATTTTGAGATAAACGAGTAAGCTAAGTTACAGTTTGTTTTAATATTGGCTTATATTGTAATTGTTATTTACAATTGTATGTACTTATATATGAACATTTGCAGAAAATTAAAAACAATTACAATATAAGCCATTACAGAAGGCACCCGATGGCCATATCCCATGCCGCTGAACTGTTAGCCAAATATCTCGAAAACTGACGATAATAATTGTTTGAAACTTTTACTATAATTAGTTCATTTAATTTCTGATTTTTTGGGATACCGTGAATCATGGAGCACGCTCTGTGAGAGGAAAAATAATTAATTTTAAGTTAGCGTCGATATTGAATTTGTAAGTCGGTTGTAGTGTCGGATACTGCGGTTCATGTCATAGCTGGCCATGGTTCTTGTACTGGAGTTGGCGGTATTCTAATATCCGTTTAAAATTCAAACACTGTTAGGCGATTTTCTCGAAAACTGACGATAATTTTTTAATGAAATTTTCCAGAAACATTGCTTAATTAACCCCCCGTCATCCTATAAAATCCGAATTGTGGAGCACGCTCTGTGAAAAAAGTTATAGATAAATTGATTTTTAAGTACTTATTTTGTATGGGCGGATTCAGAGGTTGGTCCACTGTTAACTGATTTTCTCAAAAACTGACGATAATTTTTTGATGCAATTTTCCTCATATGTCCTTCAAAAGACGACCTTTAAGCTTAGCTAGCGCGCATTGTGGAGCACGTTCTGTGAGTGGGGATATTCCCCAAAATGTGGAGACCTGATTTTTTGAATGCATTTTTTTCATACTACCGAACATCGACCAGACTCGGCAATTACCTATATCGAAAGATAATTTCATTCTATACAATTTTCCATTTAAAATTGTTCGATTTGGCCCCCAGAAGCCCCAGAAATCATAAAATAAAAATTGACCCCATGTTCCAGATTCCACCGTTCCGCTATCGCCGCTAAAGTCACCGACGCTAACTTGACGCACATAAGATTTGTGGTATAATCGATTTTTTAACCGCGCACTTTAATTTTTTTGTGACTGTGGTATTTTCATTTTTTCCCCTTGCGCGGTCACACTTAAAATGATACATACACACATTTACGACTTAATGCAACCCAGCGGACCAAGGCGCGATAGTATAGCGAAACTATCGCAAAATGTTCGTAAACGGACTTAGAAACGATAGAAATCCGCGAGGTTTTACTAAAGTCTCGTTAAATGTTCGCAAACGGACTCAAAAACGAGCGTTTAGTAAACAAAAACCGGGCGACATTATTTTCAGCCTTATGTCCAGTTTTCATTCTTTTTTGAGCTCGTTTGCGATAGTTTTGCGAGACTTTGCCGTTTTTGTTCTACTTCGTTTCTCGTTTCCATGGCTGATGCGCAGTTTCTCGTTCGTTTCTTTTCGTTTCTTTTGTGCGTGTGTTCTTTTGTGCTTAGAAACTTGCAGAGTGCAGTCGTATAAAAGCCGAAATTGTGTAAAAGTGATTTATTAAATAAAAAAATCAGTAATTAAATTATAATTGAGTGTTTAGTTCAGTGCTGTGACCCAAAGAGTGAGTTAAAACGGCTTTAAAGCCAAAAAACAAAACAGAAATAAATCAAAAATCACATGTGCGTTCTTCTTCGTTTTTCAGCCTTCTTCTTGGAATTTTGCGGTGGAAGTGAAAAGAAGAATAGTGTCCGACGACCTCGCACGGCTGTACTCTTGGCGTGGAACCGAGGACAATAGCCTCTTCCCATACAGTCCATCCGTGTGAAACGGTTGGGATTTTTGACGAATGTGAAACTCGTGTTCCCACAGAACTCCATCCACCATCTACCATCCGATAACAGCTGACTTAAGAGCAGTTGCTCAACTCAACATTGACGAAGGGGGATTTTAACTCGGCAAAACTGTCGTAAAATTGCGTTTTCCTAAACTTATTGTAGAATAATATAATAAATAGCATAAGATAATAGTTTAAAACATATCTGAGCTCTTATAACACATTCTATAACAAGTATGCATACATATTACTGACTGGGGGAGAGCCTAACCTCCCGTACCCCACACTCCGCTCTTACTACGCCTCTGTCTAGCCAATATTATTGTAAAAAATTTGTAAACAAAACCAAATTTGTGCTGTTTTGGTAATTTATAGCAACTTTGGAGCTTTATAGGAGTACATAGTACACTTTTAATTAATATTTGTTAGTATTTACGAATTGCAGAACATATTCTGAGACTTCGCTGCAAACATTGATGTTTTCGTTTGCAGAACAGCTTAAATTTTGGCCCACACATAGCAACTTGTTGGCGAATGCTTTTCCGCTCATAACAAACTACATATAATTCAACAATAGCCAAAAAACAATGAACTTGAGCATTATTTAATTTTTTCCCGCCATTGATTTGATTTGTTCTCGTAGTCAACGTTCCATTTTTCACAGTCAAGAGGAAGAATTCAGAGTTGCACCGAAAAAACATCGCCTAACTATCGCATTAAAGTGCCCGTCAAAGTCCGTTAAAATTGGATGGCGGACTAACTGGGAAATTTTCGGAACGGCAAAACCTTACGGACCATCCGTTCAACGGATGGTAGATGGTGGATGGAGCTCTGTGGGAAGACCCTACAAGAAATGTATAAGGGGGTTGCGCGTTACTCTAGCAATCCGTAGTAAGTATTTTTTATACGAATAATTATATTACAATGCACAATATTACAAAATCGTTTTTTTACAGCGGGATTTAAAGAAAGTTTTTACCTGGAAGAAGCGGATTTCGACAGGATAACCCAGAAGTTTTTCCAGTACGCCCAGGACAGGATATGTAAGAGTCAGAAGCAGATGAAAGTAAACGTTTAAGTACTCCAAAAGAGTCTCATATGTTTAAGAGTCTCATAAATGCACCATGAAGTACCGAAAATTCTCAGTACCCCATTTAATTTTATTAATTTTTATGATTTGTGTGATATCATATTTAAAAAAATATTAAAATAAAAAAGAAAAACCAAAAATTTAGTACTGCTTTCACTGTAAGAATGAAATGGAATGAAACACCTTTTATAATCTTTTTCGATCCGCTACTAATATTAATTTCGGCTCGTTAATGATATTAAAATCGCCTCGCAAAAGATATCACCAAAGGCTCGCAAACGATCCGTTTACGAGCTATCGAAAACGAAACTTTCTCTGCCACAAACTGAGCGACCAGTGATTCGTTTTTTCATCGTTTTCGGATTCGTGTAATAAAGAGCGTGAGAATCAATTGGTTTGAATATTTAATGTTCTTTTAATATTATCAATGCGATTTGAATTTTAAATCACAAAAATCGGTTACAAAATGTCTTAAATCTGTTGTGGAAATGTAAATTAAATATTCTTTTAGCAAAAGGATATCAGTATTATCTTGATTTTTTGGATATACATATTCCGTGCGTGTGTACATAGCAGAGCGAATCATTGTTTTTTTTTTGTTTTTTACAAATCCAAAGTTTGTAGATAACTCAACATTTGAAAACAAAAGAAAAGATTTGCGATATAATCGATTTTTTAACCGCGCATTTTAAATTTTTTGTGACTGTGGTATTTTCTTTTTTTACCCTTGCGCGGTCACACTTAAAATGATACATACACACATTTACGACTTAGGGCCGGTTTCTCGAGTGCCGGCTAAAGTCCCTGATAGCTATCTGTTCGAAAAAGATAATCACCAGATAAACTTATCGTAAAAGCAAATCGGTTTTCTCGACGCCTTTAATTTATCTGATCGAGAAGCAATTACAGAGTGCTGTTAGCGCACAGAATGTGCTGTAAAGCGCAAAAAATGGCGTGCTATGATTATTCTATCAGCTGTTTGGGTTTAATTCAAAGGCAAAGTCAGCTGTGATTTCGTTTCTTCTTCTTATTTGGCTTTGGGAAATCATCTGTCGTTTTATCGAGTCGAAAACGCTTAACAGGGAGTCCGAGTCCCTGTCAAAGTTAGCTCTCACATTAATGCTCGAGAAAGCCAAAATCCCTTAGCAGGGACTTTATCTGTTCGAGAAATGTTAGCCGGCACTCGAGAAACCGGCCCTTAATGCAAAGTGCGCCAGCAGAACATACATACATATGTGGAGGCCGTGACGTCACACACAACAAAATTGGAAAATATTGGGGACTTGGTTAAGGAGGCTGAATTTCCAAAAAATTTAAATGCTGTTAATTGCGCCTTTTTAAACCATTTTAAGAACATTTATAACAGAGAAATGGCAAAAGAAAGAATTAAAAAAAAAAATGATTTGAATTTTGGGGCTTTTTGCGGTCGTTTATTGTTTTAATTTGTACCTCACACGCGTCTCCTAATTATTTCAGAATTATGTTGATTTTTCTAGATTTTTATGTCAATCCGCTCTGGTAGGAATTTACCACTGACCCATTTCTTATTCGAAGACTTAATTGGTTTAGAAGACAGGTGGGGGACGCCGTGAATCAAATTGTTTAAACATTTGCATTTGTTTAAACAATATGAGGCACGTGTAATAAAGAGCGTGAGAATAAATTGGTTTGAATATTTAATGTTCTTTTAATATTATCAATGCGATTTGAATTTTAAATCACAACAATTGGTTACAAAATGTCTTAAATCTCTTGTGGAAATGTAAATTAAATATTCTTTTAGCAAAAGGATATCAGTATTATCTTGATTTTTTGGATATACATATTTCGTGCGTGTGTGTGTACATAGCAGAGCGAATCATTGTTTATTTTTGTTTTTTACAAATCCAAAGTTTGTAGATAACTCAACATTTGAAAACAAAAGTAAAGATTTGCAATATAATCGATTTTTTAACGGCGCCTTTTAAATTTTTTGTGACTGGTATTTTCATTTTTTCCCTTGCGCGGTCACACTTAAAATGCTACATACACACATTTACGACTTAATGCAAAGTGCGCCAGCAGAACCTACATACAAACATATGTGGAGGCCATGACGTCAGACACAACAAAATTGGAAAATATTGGGGACTTGGTTAAGGAGGCTGAATTTCCAAAAAATTTAAATGCAGTTAGTTGGGGCTATGCCATAAGATTATGATCATAATTTTTTTTAACCATTTTAACAACATTTATAACAGAAAAATGGCAAAAGAAAGAATTAAAAAAATAAGGAATCGAATTTTGGGGCACTTTGGGTCGTTTATTGTTTTAATTTGTACCTCACACGCGTCTCCTAATTATTTCAGAACTATGTTGATTTTTCTAGATTTTTTTGTCAATCCGCTCTGGTAGGAATTTACCACTGACCCATTTTTTATTGGAACACTTATAGCCTCTTCCCATACAGTCCATCCGTGTGAAACGGTTGGGATTTTTGACGAATGTGAAACTCGTGTTCCCACAGAACTCCATCCACCATCTACCATCCGATAACAGCTGACTTAAGAGCACTTGCTCAACTCAACATTGATGAAGGGGGATTTTAACTCGGCAAAACTGGCGTAAAATTGCGTTTACCTAAACTTATTGTAGAATAATATAATTAATAGCAAAAGATAATAGTTTAAAACCTATCTGAGCTTTTATAACACATTCTATAACGAGTATGCATACATAGTACTGACTGGGGGAGAGCCTAACCTCCCGTACCCCACACTCCGCTCTTACTACGCCTCTGTCTAGCCAATATTAATGTGTAAAATTTGTAAACAAAACCAAGTTTGTGCTGTTTTGGTAATTTATATCAACTTTGGAGCTTTATAGGAGTACATAGTACACTTTTAATTAATATTTGTTAGTATTTACGAATTGCAGAACATATTTTGAGACTTCGCTGCAAACATTGATGTTTTCGTTTGCAGAACAGCTTGAATTTTGGCCCACACATAGCAACTTGTTGGCGAATGCTTTTCCGCTCATAACAAACTACAAATAATTCAACAATTCAATGTGGGGGACGCCGTGAATCAAATTGTTTAAACATTTGCATTTGTTTAAACAATATGAGGCACGTGTAATAATAAGCGTGAGAATCAATTGGTTTGAATATTTAATGTTCTTTTAATATTATCAATGCGATTTGAATTTTAAATCACAAAAATCGGTTACAAAATGTCTTAAATCTGTTGTGGAAATGTAAATTAAATATTCTTTTAGCAAAAGGATATCAGTATTATCTTGATTTTTTGGATATACCTATTTCGTGCGTGTGTGTGTACATAGCAGAGCGAATTATTGTTTATTTTGGTTTTTACAAATCCAAAGTTTGTAGATAACTCAACATTTGGAAATAAAAGAAAAGATTTGCTATATAATCGATTTTTTAGCCGCGCATTTTAAATTTTTTTGACTGGTATCTTCATTTTTTCCCTTGCGCGGTCACACTTAAAATGCTACATACACACATTTACGACTTAATGCAAAGTGCGCCAGCAGAACATACATACATACATATGTGGAGGCCGTGACGTCACACACAACAAAATTGGAAAATATTGGGGACTTGGTTAAGGAGGCTGAATTTCCAAAAAATTTAAATGCAGTTAATTGCGGCTATGCCATAAGATTATGATCATAATTTTTTTTAAACCATTTTAACAACATTTATAACAGAGAAATGGCAAAAGAAAGAATTTAAAAAAAAACGAATCGAATTTTGGGGCACTTTGGGTCGTTTATTGTTTTAATTTGTACCTCACACGCGTCTCCTAATTATTTCAGAATTATGTTGATTTTTCTAGATTTTTTTGTCAATCCGCTCTGGTAGGAATTTACCACTGACCCATTTTTTATTGGAACACTTATATTTATACCCTTGCAGAGGGTATTATGATTTCAGTCAGAAGTTTGCAACGCAGTGAAGGAGACGTTTCCGACCCTATAAAGTATATATATTCTTGATCAGCATCACTAGACGAGTCGATCTAGCCATGTCCGTCTGTCCGTCTGTCCGTCCGTCTGTTTCTACGCAAACTAGTCTCTCAGTTCTAAAGCTATCGGGCTAAAACTTTCCCAAAAGTCTTATATATATTGCACGTCGGAACGAGCCGGATCGGACAACTATATCATATAGCTCCCATAGGAATAATCAGGAAAAAAATTAAAAAAAAATTATATCTTGGGTGTTTTTGAACCTAGAACCTCCTACTTTTGGAAATGCCATTTTTTATCTAATTTTGAATTTCGAATAAAATTTTTTCAAAATCGGACGACTATATCATATAGCTGCCATAGGAACGATCGGAAAATTAGTGATTAATAGGAATGATCTGCAAGGGTATATAAGCTTCGGCTGGCCGAAGCTAGCTTCCTTTCTTGTAGTTTAGAAGACAGGTGGGGGACGCCGTGAATCAAATTGTTTAAACATTTGCATTTGTTTAAACAATATGAGGCACGTGTAATAAAGAGCGTGAGAATCAATTGGTTTGAATATTTAATGTTCTTTTAATATTATCAATGCGATTTGAATTTTAAATCACAAAAATCGGTTACAAAATGTCTTAAATCTGTTGTGGAAATGTAAATTAAATATTCTTTTAGCAAAAGGATATCAGTATTATCTTGATTTTTTGGATATACATATTTCGTGCGTGTGTGTGTACATTGCATTGCATTATTTTTGTTTTTCACAAATCCAAAGTTTGTAGATAACTCAACATTTGAAAACAAAAGAAAAGATTTGCGATATAATCGATTTTTTAACCGCGCATTTTAAATTTTTTGTGACTGGTATTTTCATTTTTTCCCTTGCGCGGTTACACTTAAAATGCTACATACACACATTTACGACTTAATGCAAAGTGCGCCAGCAGAACATACATACATACATATGTGGAGGCCGTGACCATTATGTTGATTTTTCTAGATTTTTTTGTCAATCCGCTCTGGTAGGAATTTACCACTGACCCATTTTTTATTGGAACACTTATATTAGTTTAGAAGACAGGTGGGGGACGCCGTGAATCAAATTGTTTAAACATTTGCATTTGTTTAAACAATATGAGGCACGTGTAATAAAGAGCGTGAGAATAAATTGGTTTGAATATTTAATGTTCTTTTAATATTATCAATGCGATTTGAATTTTAAATCACAAAAATCTTTTACAAAATGTCTTAAATCTGTTGTGGAAATGTAAATTAAATATTCTTTTAGTAACTTAATTAATAAAAAAAAAAAAATATTCTTTTAGCAAAACGATATCAGTATTATCTTGATTTTTTTTATATACATATTTCGTGCGTGTGTGTGTACATAGCAGAGCGAATCATTGTTTATTTTTGTTTTTTACAAATCCAAAGTTTGTAGATAACTCAACATTTGAAAACAAAAAAAAGATTTGCGATATAATCGATTTTTTAACCGCGCCTTTTAAATTTTTTGTGACTGGTATTTTCCTTTTTTCCCTTGCGCGGTCACACTTAAAATGCTACATACACACATTTACGACTTAATGCAAAGCACTATGGGGCATTTGACCACTTTTGTTGGCCAAAACCCATTTTTTAAAAGTCGTTAAAACAAAAAATGTTGTTTGCGGATGTGTTAACAGAAGATCATTTAACAATGTTACGTTTACAGAAATCCGATAGAGGTCGCCTCTGTTAAGGTAGAAGCTGTTAAATCAGCTGTTTGAAATGCAATTCTCCGGCTGTTGTATTTCGACGTTTCGCTTGCAGTTTTAAAGTGCTTTAAGAGTTTTTAAGCAATCTAAGTAATTTTTTTGGATTGGATTAAAATATTTCGCTGTGTACTAAGTATTTGTGTGGTTAAACGACAAAAATCAAGCGGTATTTTCTTATAAATGAGTGTTAAAGGGAGTGGTCTAAAAAGTAAATTTTTGTAAGAAAACTAAATTTCAAATGGAGCAACAAAGTGAGTCCAGCGGAGTCCACTTCTGAAACCTATTGGGATTTGTAGATTATTTAATTGTTGTTTAAATGTATATGGTCAGAATCGCCACTTTTTGCCACTTTTTCAGTAATTTGATTTCTTAGACCATAACCTCAAATTTCACACACTCCTATCGTTTGCACTGGTGGCTAAGGAAGTAAGGACTTTTCTGGCTTTAAATTATTATCAAAAAAGAGTAGAATTACTTAGCTTTGTTATTAACTAGCTTAAGTGAACTTTAGCGGCTTTAAAACGAAAGTTCCGCTACAACTTAAACAAAAAGTCGTTCAAATGTAAAGTAAATTCTTTTCTTTGCCCTTTTTTTGAGAACTTTAGGATATAGTCGTCCGATTTGTACGAAACTTTAAATATTGTTATAAAAACATTAATAATTGATATTTATAAAGTTATGTGCATTTATCTCCAAAAACAGCAAAGTTAATTTGATCGTTTCTATGGCAGCTATATGATATAGTTGTCCGATCCGGATGATTCTCATATATAATATGCGTAGGGATAAAAAATGGCGTCTGGTAAAGTTTCACGTCAATATCTTTTGAATTGGCCGAGTTATTAATTTCGGCCAACAAAAGTGGTCAAATGCCCCATAGTGCAAAGTGCGCCAGCAGAACATACATACATACATACATATGGGGAGGCCTTGACGTCACACACAACAAAATTGGAAAATATTGGGGACTTGGTTAAGGAGGCTGAATTTCCAAAAAATTTAAATGCAGTTAGTTGCGGCTATGCCATAAGATTATGATCATAATTTATATAATACATAATACTGATATCCTTTTGCTAAAAGAATATTTAATTTACATTTCCACAACAGATTTAAGACATTTTGTAACTGATTTTTGTGATTTAAAATTCAAATCGCATTGATAATATTAAAAGAACATTAAATATTCAAACCAATTGATTCTCACGCTCTTTATTACACGTGCCTCATATTGTTTAAACAAATGCAAATGTTTAAACAATTTGATTCACGGCGTCCCCCACCCTTATCTAAACTAATATAAGTGTTCCAATAAAAAATGGGTCAGTGGTAAATTCCTACCAGAGCGGATTGACACAAAAATCTAGAAAAATCAACATAATTCTGAAATAATTAGGAGACGTGTGTGAGGTACAAATTAAAACAATAATCGACTCCAAAGTGCCCCAATTTCGATTCGTTTTTCTTAAATTCTTTCTTTTGCCATTTCTCTCATATAAATGTTGTTAAAATAGTTAAAAAAAATTATGATCATAATCTTATGGCATAGCCGCAACTAACTGCATTTAAATTTTTTGGAAATTCAGCCTCCTTAACCAAGTCCCCAATATTTTCCAATTTTGTTGTGTGGATTGTTGTGTTATTGTGGAAATGTAAACTAAATATTCTTTTAGCAAAAGGATATCAGTATTATCTTGATTTTTTAGATATACATATTTCGTGCGTGTGTGTGTACATGGCAGAGCGAATCATTGTTTTTTTTGTTTATTACAAATCCAAAGTTTGTAGATAACTCAACATTTGAAAACAAAAGTAAAGATTTGCAATATAATCGATTTTTTAACCGCGCCTTTTAAATTTTTTGTGACTGGTATTTACATTTTTTCCCTTGCGCGGTCACACTTAAAATGCTACATACACACATTTACGACTTAATGCAAAGTGCGCCAGCAGAACATACACACATACATATGTGGACGCCGTGACGTCACACGTTATTGGAACACTTATATTAGTTTAGATTTCTGGTATATGACCGCCACGGCTGGCTCGGATGTAGTCCAATCTGGACGTCCAATTTTCGATGACTTTTCCCAACATTTGCGGCCGTATATCGGCAATAACACGGCGAATGTTGTCTTCCAAATGGTCAAGCAATTGTGGCTTATCCGCTTAGACCAATGACTTTACATAGCACCACAGAAAGTAGCCTAGCGGTGTTAAGTCACAAGATCTTGGAGGCCAATTCACAGGTCCAAACCGTGAAATTAGGCGGTCACCAAACGTGTCTTTCAATAAATCGATTGTGGCACGAGCTGTGTGACATGTTGCGCCGTCTTGTTGGAACCAGAGCTCCTGGACATCATGGGTTTTCAATTCAGGAATGGACACAGATCCAATTCCTGTGCTCGATGGCGGATGGACTCATTCGGGTCTTCCTCAATGCTACGCTCTACAGTAGCAATAGCTTCTTCTGTACGCACCGTACTGCGTCTCTGGGGATGCGAGCTATCAATAAGAGTAAACGTGGTGCGAAAACGTTCCATGGTTAATCGAAGTAACTGCACTATTTGCAAGCGTTGTTTAGGCGTGAGTTTATTCATGATTTATTTATTTATTTATTTTAGTTTTATCCTGGTGCTACAGGCAAGGTGAAGCCTTTTAATTATGGCACCAGTCACTATAGATATAACATTTAACATTAATCATTTTGTCTTACAAACTAACAATAAAAATCTTAAAAGTGAACAAACATAAGGAATTAAAGCTAAAATTAAAGTTAAAAGTTAAAATTAGAGTGTGCCAAGAAGGTGAGAAAATAATTCAGTTTTGAATTGGGTTTAATTTTTAATGTTTTTTAAATTATTTGGAAGATCATTCCAGTAGCGAACAGTTTGAATAAAGAAGTGTTTTTCTGCCGATCCTAGTTTTAAACGTTTGGAGATAATATTATTGGTTCTAGCAGAGACTGACATTTGCAAGAGTTCAGTTAGGTACTTTGGTTCCTTCCTGGATATCAGCTTATGTAAAAATAAAAGAGTTCTCCATCTTGAACAGTGATGCCAACTTAAAGTTCTATACCTAAAAAAAAAACACCCTTTAGTTATTAAGAAATTAATAAAAACATGCCGCCTTTGCAAAAAGGTGGCAGCACTGTCGTAAAAAATGTCCTATTTTTTGGCCGGATAAGAAGCCGACTGTGGAGAAGAAAAATACATGCAAGTAACTGTCCTCTGTAGCCTAGCCTCTCGAAGTTTTTGTCTTGGTAAGTACTCTAGAGCAAGAATTCGTGCGTATGGCATTTCGGTTTGCTTCAAAAGTCTTGCAAATTTACAAATGTAAATAAATCAACGCAGCAGCTGCAAACAGTTATTCAGGGCTGCAATATGCAGCCTGGCGGGAAATTCAAATTTTTAATTTTTTTCTTTTTTTGTGTACTTTGTGCACTCTAAACATATATTCTTTTTGTAATTTTTCAAGAAAAACATTAATGAAGTTTGAAACTTGTTGGAAAATAGTCAAAATCAGTCAAATAAAAATCGATAATTATTCAATATTCGATATTTGGTGTTTGCATCCAGCTTTGGTCGTTTTTCGGTAAATTTTCCGAAAAAAGGAAATATCTCGATTTTCTGTGACACCTACGGTTTAATGGGTTGGTTTGTAAACCAACCGTCCCCAAATCCGTCCCCGGTTTCTGTGACACCCTTGTATTAGATGCTAAAAATAATTTGAAAAAAAAGCGTCTAGAACTTTATCGGGGGTGTCTTGCAAAATTACAAAAAGAATACAATCAGGGATGTCACAGAAACCGGCGACGGATTTGGGTACGGTTGGTTTGAAAACCAACCCATCAAAACCGTAGGTGTCACAGATTTTGTAGAGCTTTCTAGGAGTTTCGAAGTAAATTTGCTCTGATTTTCGGAACGTTTGCTTCAATGCCTACTATTCGGTTGGTTTAAAACCGTGTACTTGATTTTCAAACGGTTTCTGGGACACCGAGATTTGCTTTTGGGGGAAAATTTGGTTGGAAGCGATTTCTGTGACACCCCCTAGTATGCGCTTTACATATTGTGAGGGACTGTATGGTAAGGTGACGAACGATTCGTTTTTTAAATGTAACTTATCTGAAAATAAATATTTTTCAAAAGTGTATAAGCAGAAAGTTGCATATTTCTGTAAAATTTGGATTCGAAATTCCAACGCAGTCAAATTCCACAGCGTTTGGGGTGAACCATTCTTTTTTTGCACTTTCAAAAGTTGTTGGGTAAGGTGACGAACGATTTGTTCTTTAATGTAACTTCCCCAAAAATCAATATTTTTTAAAAGCGTAAAAGCAGAAAGTTGCTTACATCTACTGAGCATATCTCTGTAAAATTTGGATTCGAAATTTCAACGTAGCCAAATGCCACAGCGGTTGGCGTAAACCATCCTTTTTATAAAAAAATATTATTTTTTTAAATATAACTTACCGAAAAGGTATTTTCGATTCTGAAAAGAAAGATGTAATAAGATAATGCCCAAACTTATTAAAAAAAAAATTGGTCAAAGTGCAATTTATTTTTAAAATTAAATTAAACTTACGTCACTATTAAAAACAATACAAAACAACAATAAAACTGCAGCAGTAAATGTTATCTGGTATTCTTATATATTTTTTTACACATAATCAACGATAACAATTAAAATTCTTGAATAAAAAAAGTTCGTCGACCTTGGTTTTAGAAAATCGCCTATGATTTGCTTTACTGGCGATTTTGTCTATATTCAAGAAAGTAGGTTTTCAAAATCAAGGGCGTTTTTTTCTAAAATACAAAAAAAATGAACTGCAACTTAAAAATTTGCCTCGAAAAAGTAGAAAAAATATTTCTTACAATTTAGAAATAAAGGTTTTCTAAATAATAGAAATATGGTTTTTTTCAGTTGTTGTTTAGTTGTTTATTTAACTTTGTTCGTAAATATTTATTAATTACTTTTAATATTTAAATTTGAAAAACATAAAATTCATGTTTAACAAAATCTGGGGTGTCACAGAAACCGGCGACGGATTTGGGTACGGTTGGTTTGGAAACCAACCCATCAAAACCATAGGTGTCACAGAATCTTTAGAGTTTTCTAGGAGTTTCGGAGTAAGTTTGCTCTGTTTTTCTGAACATTTGCTTCAATGCCTACTATTCGGTTGGTTTAAAACCGTGTACTTGATTTTCAAACGGTTTCTGTGACAACGAGATGTGCTTTTGAGGGGAAATTTGGTTGGAAGAGATTTCTGTGACATCCCCGATTATGTCCACCGGATGGGAACTAATTTTTTGGAGTCTCATAGCCTGTTCACACAGAGCGGGTTTTTGTTTAAGCGACCAAATTCCGCTTCAGCGACTTTTTCTTCCCCTGCAGTTCCCGGGTTTAGCCCGAGCGCTAAAATAGCACTGCGTCGACTGCGACGCCGGCAGACCTAGCCAGAATCGACTCTCTCACCAACCCCCTCTCTCAATATCTCTCTTTACGGAATTAAGGTGATAAAATAGCAGTGAATGAGCGCCTAAAAATGGTGAGGAATAGGTGATGAATTTTGGTCAAAATAGCGGACTTCGGCTCTCTCGGTCAGCTGATGCTCGCTCAGTATTCTTTTTCTATTACTCAAAGGTAGGCGCCGTTTTTCGGCGGTTTTCAGTTGCGTTTTAACTGTGATAAGTTGTTTTCGAGTTCAAACTAAAATGATATTAATCAAGAATATATTTTCAGGTAAGTAATTTTCTTGTCTAAATTATTATAGCTTCTCATTTTTAGAATATGTATGATTTATTGTTTAATATTTTTAGGTTAAGCTGATGGTACAAGGTGCATAAACAATATCGTTTCAGATGAGATCATTTTGTCCTACAGCCCAGAAGGATGTTATTCTTGCACTGCTAAGTAAGTTTTTATCATTCTTGTCTCGTTATATGATATTCCAAAAATAAAACATTTCCAAACTCTGATCAGGTAAGGTGGAGCCTACGGAGAGGATGTGGAATGCGTGAAAAATCTCCATGCGAGAAAAAGCAGCACACCAAGACTCCGGAAGCTGAGAACGTTCCGAAGACTGCAACAAGTCACCGTAGTTTGTAAAAATCTATTGATTTAATGTAATAATAAACCTATTGATAACGGCAATGAAATTCAACATATTTTTTATTAAAATAAGCGGTGAATAGGCGATGAAAATGGGCGATAAACAGGTGATGAAAATGGGCGATGAACAGGGGATGAAAATGTAATAAAGGTGATGCAAATATCTCTCTTTGCTGATGATTTTGGGTGATAATTAGGCTTAAAAAAAGTACCGAAAAGGTGATGAATTTAGTGATAAATTAGCTGATGAAAAATGGTAATGGACAGGTGATGAATAATGCCCATGTTAAAATCTTTGCTTTTTTCCATAAAAATTTACTAGTGAATTAGCGCCTGGTGCTAAATTTTTGTTGTGATTCACTGATAAATAGGTGCTGAATGTAACTGCCGGGATAAAGCAAAATGTCATCGTATGTGTGTGGTGGGCTGGTTTAATGTTTTTCATTCCCCAGTGGACCAAGTGTTCGTTAGCGATATCGCAAACGATAGTTACGCGAAACTTAAACGGAAAACGTCTATCGCCTCGAATCCGAAAACGATGAAAAAACGAATCACTGGTCGCTCAGTTTGTGGCAGAGAAAGTTTCGTTTTCGATAGCTCGTAAACGGATCGTTTGCGAGCCTTTGGTGATATCTTTTGCGAGGCGATTTTAATATTATTAACGAGCCGAAATTAATATTAGTAGCGGATCGAAAAAGATTATAAAAGGTGTTTCATTCCATTTCATTCCTACAGTGAAAGCAGTACTAAATTTTTGGTTTTTCTTTTTTATTTTAATATTTTTTTAAATCATAAAAATTAATGAAATTAAAAGGGGTAATGAGAATTAACATATGAGATTCTTTTGGAGTACTTAAACCTTTACTTTCATCTGCTTCTGGCTCTTAGATATCCTGTCCTGGGCGTACTGGAAAAACTTCTGTGTTACCCTGTCCAAATCGGCATCGTCCAGGGAAAATCTTTCTTTAAATCCCGCTGTAAAAAACGATTTTGTAATATTGTGCATTGTAATATAATTATTCGTATAAAAAATACTTACTACGGATTGCTAGTGTAACGCGCAACCCCCTTATACATTTCTTGGCCTCGGTTCCACGCCAAGAGCACAGCCGTGAGAGCCGCATGTTTTTCAACAGTATTTATCTTAGCAGCACTGTTTATTATATGTTTCGATTCGCATATATAATTCCGGCTCTTGCGTTTTAATGACATTATTACATTATTTTGCTCTTCTCTTCACTTCCACCGCAAAATTCCAGGAAGAAGGCTAAAAAACGAAGAACGCACATGTGATTTTTGATTTATTTTTGTTTTTTTTCTAAGTCCGTTTACGAACATTTTGCGATAGTTTCGCTATACTATCGCGCCTTGGTCCGCTGGGTCGGCTCGTCGCAATTCAATATGCTTGTGTAGGTATGAAGATGTACGAAAAATGTAGAAGGAGTACAACTATTGGACGACTTTATCATTTACATAGCTGTTAATGGAATGATCCGAATATTAATGTCTAATTAACTAGAAATCCGTTTCAGCACAATCCTTTCATCCCGCCACCAAAAATGGGAAGGTAGAAAAGCAGAGTCGCTCAGATGAAGCGTTTTGCTGCTTGATTCCATACAAAACTTAAGGAAAAATGCGTTTCCGAGCGACTCTGCTTTTCTACCTATCCATTTTTGGTGGCAGGATGAAAGGATTGTGCTGAAACGGATTTCTAGTGGTAGGTGAATGGTTTAACAGTCCATTCTACAAAAAAAATATACAATTTTTTGTACCTTTGTTAACTTTTTTGACTTTATCCTGACCATCCTTTTTTTAAGTTGGTAAAACTGGCCCAAAATATGCAAAAAAAAAATTTCAAAGTATGCCAAAATATTTAAAGAACACGATAGACAATAATGGCTAGCATTTCAAATGTCAAATTAAGTTTATTTCCTTAATAAATGTTGTGAACGAAAAACCGAATATTAATGTTGCCCCAATTTTCGGCTTTTTTTGTTTATGCATGTTTCTCCTTTAAATTAAAAGAAAAAAGTATTAACATATATATATCTATGAAAAGGTAATAAAATAAGCTTTATTTCTGCATTTTTAAAATTTTTGGGTTTATTAGTTTTAAACCTTTTATTCACGTTTGAAGTTGAAAAAAAAAAAACCAAATATTAATGGGATACACTGTATGTACATATATTCTTGATCAGCACCAATGCCCGAGTCTAGCCATGTCCGTCTGTCCCTTTCTATGCGAACTAGTCTCTCAGTTTTAAAGCTATCGCGATGAAACTTTCCCAAAAGTCTTCTTCTTATTGCAGGTAGTACATACATAAATATGTATGTCGGATCCGACCACTATATCTTATGGCACCCATAGGAATAATCAAGAAAATAATAGAAGACACATTGTAACCGTGTAGGAAGTAGGCGTTTCGACTTTTGACAATTTAAAAACAACATTTTAGGCATTAGATATTGGCGCGAGAATATTTTCTTTACGTTTGTGCAAAAAAAAATATCTTTTCTGTCCGGACTAAATTAAATAAATTATGGAAATGGAAGATCAAGGTATGTAATATGTAGTGTGTATAGTACATTTATGTGTAATCTTAGTCTTCGACCTGTGTTTAATGTCCAATTTATGTGTATTTTTATAGAAAATTAACATTTTTTCCCTGTTTTTCGTGGAATATAACCAGGGACCGTAACAGTTATAATTTTTAAAATAAAAATCACAATTTAACGGTTATACTCTGATTTTTATTTTAAAAATCAAGACATAACAGTTATGCTTGTATTATGAGGTGGTTGTGAAAAGGGGGGGGGGGGGGGGGGGGGGGGGGGGGGAGGGAGGAAAGGGGAAGTGGGGTTTGTGTATTTTATTTTTATTGGGGGTGGGGGGGGGGGGGGGGGGGGGGGGGGGGGGGGGGGGGGGTGGGGGGTGGGGGGGGGGGGGAAAGGGGGGGAGGGGGGGGGATATTTGTAATATTTGTGTTTGTTTTATTTTTTTTGTTTTTGGTGGGGGGGGAGGGTGGTGGGTGTTGGGGGGGGGGGGGGGGGGTGGGGTTTGGGGTTTGTGGGGGTTTGTTTTGTGTGTAAATGTTTATGGGGAGGGGGAAGGAAGTTTATTCTCAATTTTTATTAAATAAGTCAAATGTTACTTTGATTTTTATTTAAAAGTCAAAGCATAACAGTTATTCTGTGATTTTTATTTTGGCATAACAGTTATTCAATGATTTTTATTTTAAAAATCAAAAATAAAAATCAAAACCAAATATCTTTTAAACCACGGGGAATACAAAAAAACGGAAAACGCACTTTTGTTTTTCGGATTAATACCTTTCTTATGATATATCACACGTCCATTAGGATTCTAAAATTAATATTATTTATAGCCATATATATATGGAAACTTTTCTGGAACATTTATGTTCCAGTAATATTAAAGTCAAAAATCCATTAAATGATATTAAATATTATTAAAAAACATAGTGAGTTCTTCAATACAAACTGGAACAACATTTAACAAAGTAGCACTACTTTTTGATATCCTTAGTTAGTCCAAATAATCTAAAGACGCTTTTCCTCTTCTTCTTAAGAATTCGCGGTTTTTGAATAACTGATTTAAATATCCAAGCAAGTATAAGTATAAGTATACATTTAAATCCGTATTAAAAACCATTCCAAAAATAAATTAAAAATTGTTGGGCTCTCAAGAAAAAATAGCACAAATCGACATTAAAAATTAAATCTTAGTGAGTGCCAGTGTGTTTAAATGCTAAAAATGTGTTATTTATGACCAACTGTAACCTAGAGTTCGCACAAATCCTTCTATTTATGTTAACAGGTCGACCAAATCACTAATATAAACTTTTAAATATTTTAATATTTATTTATTATTAATTAAAACCTATAAAAATTTTGAGTAATTATAAATGAAGTATAAGATGTTTTTTAGGTAAACAATTTATTTAATTATTTAGATTCAAAAATAGCATCTTCTTGATGGCTCCTTCTGATAAGTTGCATCTTAAGTCAGATAGTAGCAATTTTAGTGCGGAAAATGCACGTTCCACGCTGACTTGTGTCGCTGGTACCGAGTGGACTACCTTTGCCAACTGGTACAAATGCGGATAATTGAATCTTTTATCTTCCCAGTACTTCATAATGTCCTCGCTCAAGTTGATGGGCTTTGGAGTATAGTTTTCAATTTCCGTTCTTGCCAGTTGGATCTCTGTGTTAATTTCTTCTTCGGAGTCCTCGATTTCAAATGCCACATCAATTGAACTTAAAAAGGAGTTTAAGAGGCTATATTTTAGATCAGAAGTGCCACTTTTCTGACTGGTCGATGGAGTCGGTTGGGGTATTTCGTTGTCCTATAAATAAAAAATATTAAAAAATTAAAATATTTAATAATATAAAATATACCCTTTTCCGCACTGAATATATTTGGCTAATAAGCTTTTTTAAATGGCTCTTTGCCTTTAGGATTTGATCCGGATATGGTGCTAAAACACGTCTTAGCCTGGGGTCGATATATAATGCAGCGAGAACGACTTCATTCGTCAATAGCTGATCCTCTCTCTTGACGAGGCAGTTCGCGAGTATTTCGCTGTGATTATTTTTCATCGCCATTACTTCAAGTTTTGTTTCCAGCCAAATTTTATAAAAATCTCCCAAATATAGTTGCTCGCTCTGGAGTTTCTACGTGGCAACAAAAATGGGATTCAAAGTCTTCACCAGCACATTGATTTCTGTCCATTGCAAATCTGACAGCTGCGCATTTTTTCCCAGGTTTTCTTTACAGAACTCCGAAAACTGACACACGCTTTGCAACATATTGTATGTTGAGTTCCATCTGGTCGGTACGTCAAGGTATGGTTGCGATAGCCCGCAATTACGAATTAAAATCCTGAAATATTAAATTAATTATATTAACAAAATGAAAAAAAGTTCAAAATAGAACAGTGGTAAGTTATTTAAGTAACCTGTACGTGGGGGTCCTTAAAGTCTTAATCATAGCTCGTACTTGTCGGATAACTTGGTCGCGAGAATCATCTTTTAAAAAATCTTTTACAGCCAACTGTAAGGAATGGGCGGCACATTTAATTGACTCGATGGAATGAATGCGAAGATCGTGATATTCCTTTTCATTGCAGATAGGTTCTAGATCATTTTGTTCTTCATTGAGCCACTCAACAGCCTTAATCATGTTTTTTCCATTATCAGTTGTTACTGTATAGACTTGATTGGTTGATATTTTGAATTCCTCTAAAATGGATTCAATTTCATCACTAATATATTTGCCGGTATGGCTTTCATGCAGTCCAACTATACCCAAGGTTTTTATAATTATGTGATTTTCCCTATAAAATTGAACATTCACTCCAAGAACTCCGCGGTTATGCCTTGATGCAATATCTACCTTTAAGGATATTAATTTTTTGTCCAGCATACCTATCAAGTTCTTTTTAACTTGGTCATATTTCTCGGATACATAAGTAATTACGTTCCTTGACGTTATTGGATTCATATCTAGGCCGGAGAAAATTTGATCAGTTAATATTTTAAATGCCTTTGAGTCCAGAGTGGCAAATGGCATATTTTCTTCAGTAACCAGCTGAACGCAAGCCGATTTTACGTCGCGAATGGAAAGACTTATGTTAAATTTTTTCTTCTTATCCACTGGCTCATCATTTTGGCGTTCGTCCATTTTGGAGACAAAATGTTCCTCATGTTCATCCTTTAGGTGTCTTTTCAGATTGGTGATGTACACGCCTCTAAATTCTTTATTGCACAATTTACATTTTGATCCATTTTTAATTGATTGGAAATCAAAAAAGGTTCTAACCAAGGAATTGCGTTTTCTTCACAAGATTTTATTACTTACCGCTTATGATGAAAATAATGAATCAACAGTATTGACAGTAAAGCCTACTATCAACAACATGGAATTTTCTCGTCAATTTTTTGAAAATTATCTTATCAGTTATAAATTAATATAACTTATAATATAAAATTTTATATCACTTACCTATGCATTGATTCACTAAACTTTTCACTTCTTTTACAAAACAAAGATTATATGTTAATTTTTATTTAAAAATGTTCAAATGAACACACTAAAAAAGGTTTTTAATATTTATGTAAATAGGCATGTAATATATCATATGAAAGGTATTCATCCGAAAAATAAAACTGCGTTTTCCGTTTTTTTGTATTCCGCGTAGTTTTAAAGATATTTGGTTTTGATTTTTATTTTTGATTTTTATAATAAAAATCATTGAATAACTGTTATGCCAAAATAAAAATCACAGAATAACTGTTATGCTTTGACTTTTAAATAAAAGTCATCGAATAACTGTTATTTATAAATAAAAATCACACAATAACAGTTATTCAACAATTTTTTTGAAAAAATTGAAAATAAACGTTTTAGCGAATTTTGGGTTGCTGAACCAAAAAAAAATATTTCCATGTCTACCACTTTTATGTAGATCACGTTTTAGCCCATGATTTTTTTCAACCCCATAACTGTTATTTGCAGTCCCTGAATATAACTAATGAATCGACGTCTGCCCACAAAAACTAAGTACGCCAGTTTGTACATATATATGTCGTTTTTCATCTCTAATTAACACCTTTTCCCCGTTCGTCCCCCTTTTCACGAAATTCCACAATATTCAGGGACCTTAAAGTTTCTTCGTAGCGATCTCTAGAATATTTGGCGCAGCAACAATCGAAAATTAAATTTTTTTCGGATTAGATTTGTGTAAAAATGAGCAATTACCACTTAGACGATGATAAAACACGAGAAATAAATAAAAAATTTAGTTATTTTGAATCCTTTTTTGTTAAGAATTCATAAGACAAACAAAAGGATATGTCTTCTTTAGCTTATAATTCCGTTAAAAAAATTACAAAAAATATTTTGAGTGTGGGGTTTGAAAGATACAGAGTTGCACCTTTTAAATGTTTTGACAGCATTACAAACCAAGAATCCGATCGTCTGTAAAACAGGTTTAAAGTGTTCCAAAAACAGAATTTTTCCAAATTTAATGTCCTTTTTCTCAGAATTCTCGCGTGAAATAATTTTTTCGAGAGCACATTTAGAGCACTGATTATTTAAAGCAAATAGTATTTTTAAGATTTCATCAATGTAAATAAATAAAGGTTAAATTGTATAACACAGAGTAGTATTATGAATTTGCTTGTATGGGAGGCAAGAGAGGGCGTGGTCGCACAGACTTCAAAATTTGTTTGCATGGTATTCGTTTTAAAAAAACGAAATGTGACAATTTAGATGTCTGTAACTCAATTTTTAGAATTTATGCCAAACAAATTTACTTTTGGACCATAGTGCACTGCAAGTAAATTTACAACCGGTTTGTTGACCACAAAATTAAAACGGTCACTTTAGTATGTTAAAGTATACCAACGTATGTACTACCTATGTACATATGTAGTTCAATCAGATGATCTACTTTTAAAAAACGTATTAAACGTGCCAGAATTTACTATGAACTTGAATTTCAGTTCTTATCACTAAACATTCATTTCTGAAATACAAATTTAACCTTGTGACGTTGATTGCGAGCTCTTAAGCTTGTTTGCATATAAGTACAAACATGTGTATACAAGTACATACATATGTATGTATGTATGTACATATTTATACTTTCAGAAAATTTACAACTCGGTTTAAGCTGACGTCGGCAGTAGTCAATAAGCTTTTTTCGTGTTCAGAGCCACTAAAGGAAAACAAAACAAGCTACTTTTATTATGTAATACTTCAAATAATTACAAATTAATAATAACTAGTGAAGAATAGGTAGAAAACCTAAATACAGTATCTTTATAGTTTCCCATTCGCGATCACAAGTTTATATATATGTATTTCCATTTTATATTTACATATGTATGTATGTACATTGTACATACATATGTACACACATAATTACAAATCTATTCCAGGGGTAATTCCGGTAAATCCACTTCCAAAATAGGGAAAACCTTAAAAAAATGGCTCCACAAAAGTCATGATACACAAATGAAAAAATTCTCCTCTCTGATCTCTTTTTTAAGTGCAAAAAATGTTTAAAAAGGGTTAAAACCCTGCTTTGGCATTTGAATTGCATGCAAAGTTCAATAGAAACAAAGCTTTTGTCTATGTATGTACATATGTAAATAAGAAATGTACCCTGTCCATTTTTCGTAAAGTTTTTGGCCGATTTTAATGAAACATACCTCATTTTGTTGGATGTTTCATGTACTCTAAGGCAAGAAACAAAATAATAAAAAAAGTTTTTAGATATTTTTTGCGCTTTAAAAATATATCAGAGCGGACCAGTTTTCCATATTTTTCCATACATATGTATGTATGTGTATCATGACTTTTGTGGAGCCAATTTTTGAAGGTTTTCCTTATTTTGTCCGTTAATTAATAGGAAAATTTGTTTTTTTAATATTGTTAACAAAAATGAAACGAACAACATGGCATACTCAGGTTTTTTTAATGTCCTTCAATAAAGGAGCAATTTGCAAATTAGGTTAAAATCGACGGTAAAATCGAAGTGTATCATGACTTAAGTGGCACACTGTATGTATATAATAGAAATGTATGTATAGAATAGAAACTATAAAAGCTAGAAGATTGCCATTTTGCATGCAGATTCTAGGAGTTCCTACGCAGCGCAAGTTTGTTTCAAAAGGTAAAAATGCAGTTTTGTTGTGTTTATCAATACCTATTGAAATGTAGAAGAAATTTTTTAAATCGGACCATTCGTTAAAAAGTTATGCCTGATCAAAGTTTTATATCTCCATCTCCCTCGCACTCCCTTTAGCTGAGTAACGGGTATCTGATAGTCGGGGTACCCGACTATAGCGTTCTCTCTTGTTTTAATTGTAATTAAAATTAAAAAATATTAAATATTTTGCATCAGAGGTAAAGTCGGTACTTTTTACCTTGATAACACAGTCGTGTCCTGAAAAATGCAACGATTTTTTTACTAGTCTTGGTCCTGGTAGAATTTTTAATGCAATTTTCTCCCGTTTTGAGCGGTAAAATTATAAAATTATAAAAGTGAATTTAATTTTTGAAATAAGGAATAAATTATCCAAATGGATAGAAATTAGAAATTAGAAAGTATTAAAAATACTCACAGCCATAACGCAAGCAATTGTATTATTTTTTAAGGAAGTTTTAGAAATTAAATTAATTTTTTGAATTTTCTAGCTTTTAAAGCTAGCTATTTTTTGACCCTGCTGCGTCGCCACTCATTTTTATTTTCATGTCGCCGCCTGAGATAAAACTTAAATTTGAACTCTGTCGACCGAAAAAAATTGAAAAATCCGAACTCTAAAAATCCACCATAAATTTTCCATGAATTTGGGTCATACTCGGCTTCTTGTATTCGGTAGGAGGTAAACTTTATTATGATTTTTCAACGGATTTATTTCGAGTTTTTACGATACATACAGCCGACTAATGTATGAGAAAATAACAAGCAAAAATTATACTCTGACCACGGAAACAACATAAAAACATTGAACATCACATCATTGAATTTGAAATAAAACACGACCTTTTTTCACCTTTTTGACCTAAACCAATAGGTCAAATATGCTCAGCATATTCCTGACCCATTTTATACCCTTGCAGAGGGTATTATGATTTCAGTCAGAAGTTTGCAACGCAGTGACGAGTCGATCTAGCCATGCCCGTCTGTCCTTCTGTCCGTCTGTCCATCCGTCTGTCTGTTTGTACGCAAACTAGTCTCTCAATTTTTAAGCTATCGGGCTTAAACTTTCCCAAAAGTCTTCTTTCTGTTGCAGGTAGTATATAAGTCGGAACGAGCCGGATCGGACAACTATATCATATAGCTCCCATAGGAATAATCAGGAAAAAAATGAAAAAAAAATTATATTTTGAGTGTTTTTGAACCTAGAACCTCCTACTTTTGTATATGCCATTTTTTATCTAATTCTGAATTTCGAATAAAATTTTTTAAAAATCGGACGACTATATCTTATAGCTGCCATAGGAACGATCGTAAAATTAATGGGAATATAATAGAAAATAAATTATTGCTTCGTTGAATTTTATTGTATTCTCTTCTACTCTGGGATATGAGTATTTTTAAATGTTTTCGAATTTCGATTTTAATTTTATCAATATCGAACAACTATATCATATAGCTGCCATAGGAACGATCGGAAAATTAGTCATTAATAGGAATTATCTGCAAGGGTATATAAGCTTCGGCTGGCCGAAGCTAGCTTCCTTTCTTGTTTGACCTAAAAAATTCATATTTCTGATATACCATAATTTTCTGAAATTTAATTTTATTTGTTTGTTTTAATATGCCGATGATGTAAGACTAAGTCTTTTAGATTAACATCGGTCATTTTGTGGTAACTATAAAATTACTTAAGAACTAAAGGTACAATTTCATTTAAAGAAACAGTATTTATTTTGATTTTAGGAACAAATTCATTTTACAGAAAATTACATAAATGCTTTAAAAGTAGGGAAAGAAAAAATAAAATTTAAAACAAGGGAGAACGCTATAGTCGTGTTGGTCTCCCGACTATCTAATACCCGTCACTCGGCTAAAGGGAGTGCGAGGGAGATGGAGATATAAACTTTGATCACGCATAACTTTTTAACGAATGGTCCGATTTGAAAAATTTCTTCTACATTTCGATAGGTATTGATAAACACAACAAAACTGCATTTTTACTTTTCCGAAATATTTAAATTTTTAAAATCGTATATAAGCCATTGTCGGCGTTAGAGGGGGCGTGGCACCTTTTTGAAACAAACTTGCGCTGCGTAGGAACTCCAAGAATCTGCATGCAATATACCAATCCTCTAGCTTTTATAGTTTTCGAGATCTCAGCGTTCATACAGACGGACAGACCAGGGAATGAAACCGAATCTTATTTCGCTTCCGGTTCTGGTACTGGTCCCGTACCGAATCTGCTTATTCGGTAAACGGTTATATTTTGGTATTGATGTTATGGTTCCGGTAAGTACCGGTACAAAATTTTAATTAATACTTTGAAATGATTTATTAGAGTTTTATTTGGAAAAAAACTTGAAATTAATTTGATTTTTTGATATAAACTATACAAAATAAGATTTTAATTAAATTTTAAACTTTTTTATTTCTAAGAAAGAAGTAGGGTTATTAGCTTCTTCAAAAAACTTGTTTAGACCAAGAGTGCTACAGCGACACTTTTGCTAAAAAGTGACGGAAAGATGTCGATATAGCGGAAAGTGGGAGGTGATACACAGATATGGGTATTTTTATACCCGTTACTCGTAGAGTAAAAAGGTATATTGTATTCGTGCAAAAGTATGTAACAGCTAGAAGGAAGCGACCCCATAAAGTATATATGTTCTTCATCAGGATCACTAACCGAGTCGATCTAGCCATGTCTGTCTGTCCGTCTGTCTGTCCGTCTGTATGAACGCTGAGATTTCGGAAACTATAAAAGCTAGAAGATCGGCATTTTGCATGCAGATTCTGGGAGTTCCTACGTCGCAGATAGCCACACTATGGTTGGTTGGGTGATCTGCCGGATTAAACACATTTTGTCGCCAAAACGCTGCTATAAGTGTCTAGAGTTCGGCCATATCTCGTCGAACTGCACAGTAAAAACGGACCTGTGCGGAGGATGTTTCAAGTGTGGTGGAAAAGACCACGAGGCCCGAAGCTGCAATAGGGACCCACATTGCCTACTCTGAAAAAAGATCTCCCAACGAACCACGCGTCTGGGAGGCGGTAAAATCTCAACAAAGATGTTAAGGGTCATGCAGATAAACCTTAACCACTGCAGGGTGGCCCATTGCGAACCCTACAAAGTAATTAGATACAACACGTGGGTCACGGATCAAGTGGGAAAAGCAGCAATCTGGACATGTGGGCAACTGGCCGATCATCTAGCATGCGTGAAATCACCAAAAGGCTACGTAAGGGCAAAGCTAAAAGACCTTTGGGTTTTTACCTGCTACTTTCCACCCAGCTGGACACTAGAGCCTGGCAAACGACATAAGAGCACACTTGCCTGCGATTATTGCTGGGGACTTCAACGCGTGGTCAAC
The DNA here is from genome assembly GCA_037075205.1 of Drosophila prostipennis. Classification (NCBI taxonomy): domain Eukaryota; kingdom Metazoa; phylum Arthropoda; class Insecta; order Diptera; family Drosophilidae; genus Drosophila; species Drosophila prostipennis. The sequence continues at coordinate 48,096 of JBAMCJ010007213.1, forward strand.
GGAGTGGGAGTCAGCCTCAACAAACTCCAGAGGAAGAGTGGTCACTGAGACGTTCGCATCGCTGGACGTAGTCCTACAAAAAACGAGTTCCACCCCTACATTTAGGAGAGCGGAAGCGCAGTCCATAATCGACCTCACCTACGCGCGCGACCATAGTGCAATTATAAGCACCATCAGCACGCGAAGAACCGCCACACCGACAATTACTCGAGGACACTACAAAGAAAATACGCTCGACATACCAGCATTTAGAGCGGCCCTGGAAGGAATGGAACTAGCGGACAACGAACGGGCATTGATGGAAAAGGTCAAGGAAGCCTGCGACGCCAGCATGCAGCGCAGTAAAAGCTTCAAGGGGCACAAGCCAGTCTACTGGTGGAATCAAGCGATTGAGGAGGCACGCCGTGAATGCATAAGCGCTAGGAGAGCCTACCATAGGGCCCGCGGAACCGAAGCCTTCTATATACTTGGGGAAGTTTTCACCCAAAAGAGGAAGATCCTGAAGCGAGAAATACAAAGCAGCAAAAAGCTGTGCTTCCTGCAACTTTGCGATGAAGCAGAAAACGGGTTGTGGGGAAAGGCCTACAAGGTGGTCATGAAAAAAACCGACGCCGTTAAAAACGTGAACCCAACAGACTCTGAGAAAGTGGGAGAGATCATAAGGCACCTTTTCCCAGCGCAGGAAACGAGGCAAGCGGAAGCGCTCGGTGTCCCGGACCACCAGATACCGCCGGTGACCCTACAGGAGCTGGACAACATAGCCCAGAAGGTACCAAACAACAAGGCACCAGGGCGAGATGGGATCCCAAACCGGGCACTCAAACTGGCCATCAGCTTGTTCCCGAGCACCTTTGCCAGTGAATACACTAAGTGCCTGGCCCAAGCCTGCTTCCCAGAACTGTGGAAATTGCAAAAGCTGGTCCTTATACCAAAGCCAGGAAAAGATAAGGATGAACCGTCGGCATATAGGCCCATTTGCCTTCTAGACACGGCCGGCAAAATACTGGAAACTATTGTCAGTGCAGGACTCGGAGAGGCAATAGAGGCTGCCGGGGGGCTTTCAGATAGTCAGTATGGCTTTAGAAAGGCTCGCTCAACCCTAGATGCACTGGAAGCCATGGACCGCATAGCCAGGCAGGCCATAGAAGGCAAAAGGTGGCTGGAAGGAAAGAAACAATACTGTTTGGTGGCAACTCTGGACATAAAAAACACCTTAAACTCTTCATCCTGGAGCAGAATAATGGCCTCACTCGGGATGCTGAACATCCCAAAGTACCTGCAGGCGATTGTTAGTGACTACCTGAGCGACAGGTGGCTTCACTACGACACGGACGAAGAACCTCAACGCTACAAAATCACAGGAGGAGTGCCACAAGGGTCTGTCGGCCCATTATTGTGTATGTATGTATGATGGTATCCTGTGGGTATACTTCCATCATGGCGTAAACGTTGTTGGCTTCGCGGATGACGTTTATACCATAGCCGAGGTAGAAAACTCCGCAGACGCAGCAATCAGCAGGATATGTGAGTGGCTACAAATCGCGGGACTTGAACTGGCTAAGCAGAAAACCGATGCGGTACTCATCAGCAGCAGGAAAAAAGTGGAAACGGCACCAATCACTGTGGACGGAGCCCAAGTGGAGACGAAAAGGGCTATAAAATACACGAAGTTACGATGGCAGTATCTCGAATGATGCTTAACCATAGAGGCCCAAAATCCACGAGCCGGAAACTAGTGTTTAACGTAGCAAAGTCGTCCATCATGTATGCAGCACTAATATGGGCCGAGGCGACAACAAAAAAGAGCTACACAAAGGGTATAGAGTCGGACTACAGAATAGGAGCTCTTAGGGTAGCCTCCGCCTTCCGCACGGTCTCTACAGAGGCCATTCTGATCATCAGTGGAATAACACCAGTCGAGCTCGCAGTTGTGGAGGCCAAGGAGAACTTCGAAACGAGAAAAGTAGCGGATACGGAAAAACTAAGGTCAAGAACCAATGTCCCTTGAAAACTGGCAGCAAAGATGGGATAAGGCAGAAACCGGCCGGTGGACGCACCGACTCATCCCCAATAACACAGGTGCTGAGCGGACATGGATGCTTCAAAGAGTATCTACATCGCTTTGGCCACTAGACAAGCCCAATCTGCGATGCCTTCGGAAAATGCCGAACACTCACTAACCACTTGTGTTAGGTTCGGAAAAGAACGTTTAAGACCTGAACAAATCCTGGGGACCCCGATCACAGTGGAGAGTCTTGTACCCAGTATGCTGGAGAGTCAGGATAACTGGACGGCTGTATGCAGTCTGGCTGCGGAGGCCCTAAACAGGCCAGCCAGCCTTGCGAAGCAATGCTTCGCGGCAGTCCCGCAAGTCTGGATATCATACCTATGTATATTTATATAAATCGAAAACAGCTGATTTAATTAACACTTAAATATAAATCAAAATTGCTTAATTAAAATTAAATCTAAAAATGAATTTCCGAGCGAGTTATTTTCAAACTGTGTGGGGTATCGTCGAATTGTCTGAAGTGCGAACCTATCGGCGCAGATATCAAGGCCAAAGAAATTATTTCGAACATTGCAGTGATGAAGAATTTGTTAAAGTGTGTTAAAGCACGGCGCTATTTGTTTTGAAAAAAATTATTTTGCGACTTGAATCTAAAGGCAGAAGTACTATAGAAGATCTAATTCCAAATAATCAAAAACCATTATTACAAAAAAACAACAGTACGACTAATAGCACTTAGATTCTATGCAAGTTTTCTTATAACTGTAGGCGAATTTTGTGGTGTTAGCGTGGCCACAGCCAGTCGAGTTGTTAAGAAGGTTTCTTTTGCTATAGCGTCTTTATCAAAACAATTTATTAATTTCCCGCGTATTGAAGATCTTCAAGAAAATTTTGTTGATTTTTATACCCGTTACTCGTAGAGTAACGGCCGTCTGTCCGTCTGTCTGTCTGTATGAACGCTGAGATCTCGGAAACTACAAAAGCTAGAAAGTTGAGATTACCAACACATATTCTTGGGCTTCCTACGCAGCGCAAGTTTATTTAAAAAGGTGCCACGCCCCCTCTAACGCGCACAATCGCTTACATACGATTTTAAATTTTTAAATCGGACCATTCGTTAAAAAGTTATGCTTAATCAAAGTTTATACCTCCATCTCCCTCGCACTCCCTTTAGCTGAGTAACGGGTATCTGATAGTCGGGGCACCCGACTATAGCGTTCTCTCTTGTTATAAAATAGATTCGCACTCGAAATGTTATTGAGCGTTGTTTTGGGGTTCGGAAAAGGAGATTCCCAGTCTTATCAATGGCAATGAGAGTACAAACGTCAACAAAATTAACAGCAATAATTGCGTGCTTCATAATGTTGCAATTAAGCGATAAGATTCTCTTCCAGCAATTGACTATAATGCCACCAGATGTAAAAATGAAAATAATAGCGCAAAATGTTTGAAATTTTGTTTATATCATCAGCTGTTAGTATGACTGTTTTATGGTATTTATACCCGTTACTCGTAGAGTAAAGGGGTATATTGTATTCGTGCAAAAATATGTAACAGCTAGAAGGAAGCATTTCCGACCCCATAAATATATATATTCTTGATCAGGATCACTAGCCGAGTCGATCTAGCCATGTCAATCTGTCCGTCTGTCTGTCTGTTTGAACGCTGAGATTTCGGAAACTATAAAAGCTAGAAGATTGTCATTTTGCATGCAGATTAATAGGCATTTGGATTTGTCTGGATTACGTCTTAGCCCGTTTGCATCTGCCCAATTATTTATTTGTTTAATCTCATTGTTGCTAAATCTGATACACGCACTAATTTGACATATACCCTCTTCCCATAGCGTCCATACGTGTGAAACGGTTGGGATTTTTGTCAAATGTGAAATTCGTGTGCCCATAGAGTTTCTATGCACATCCACATTACTGTGGACGGCAGTCCACGTAGTAACGAAGCGCACCAGGAGAGTGTGTGAAGGCGACTACTATTATATAGCCGCAGAATTGAAAATCTTCTGTGATGGTCCGATCATAACGAGTGATACAGCAATACAGCAAACAGGATTGCATACCAAGACTTAATAAATTTTAATTGGTTTGGGAGAGAGGGTATTTATTTGTTTGAAAGTGAAAATTTATAAAATTGGAGCTGTTGGGGCCGGTGGAGACAACTGGTCTCTCGCAATATGTATTCTTATTAAAAATGCGCTTAATATGAGGGGTCATATCGCAAAATCAGATGCTCCATTCAAAAGTTATACCAAAAACAAGATTTTCTTCTTCTTCCCAAAATGAAATAATTTGTCCCTTTGTTTGTATGCATCAAATCGTGGTTTTAGGATGCTGAACTATATTTTACTGTGCTTAGCATCAGGATATGAAAAACGTTTGTTCTACAACTTTTGGAAAAACCCTCTAGTTTGGCGGGAAATAGTATAAAATGTACGGCTAAAAGTTGTTTTTTTAAATCACTTTTTGGCTATTTTCTCCAAAACGACGATTTCTAACGATTTCTTTTTAAATTTGATACTATTGGGTTGGCAAGGAAGTCATGTCTTTTTTTTAGTAATCGTTTTTAATCTAATTTATATACGACTAATCGAGCACCACACTTTTTGGTATCGTTCTAAAGCTTATTGTCTTAGGTACTGTTACTATAATTTGGTAATTATTCGATAACATTTGTGGAAGATATAGCAAATTAAACATCGAGGATCAATGTGAGCATTTTCGGCATATTTTGCTTTTTTACTTCCGAAAAGGAAAAAAAACGGTCGAAGCTCGCGAAAAATTATGCGAAGTGTATGGTAAAGATGCCATGAGTGATCGCCAATGTCAGCGCGGGTTTGCCAAATTCAGGATTGGAGATTTTGGATTTAAAGACGCCCCACGTTCTGGTCGACCATCGGCCGTTTTTGACGAACAAATTTAGGCTTTGCTGGATAAAAACCGGCTTTATTCAACGCGGAAGATGTCAGAGAAGCTCAGTGTGTCGCATACAACGGTTGAAAACCATTTAAAGAAACTTGGCTACGTAAGCAAGCTCGATGTTTGGGTTCCGCATAACTTAAAGGAAGTTACAATAATGTCCAACGAAAAAGATCATGGAGCAAGAAAGATGAGCCAGCCCAAGCCACATCAAAGGCCGATATCCATCAGAGGAATGTTATGCTGTCTGTTTGGTGGAATTGGAAGGGTGTAGTGCACTTTGAGCTGCTGGGACGGAATGAAACCATCAATTCAGATGTGGACTGTCGCCAGCTATCCAATTTGGCGGAAAAAATTAAAGAAAAGGAGCCGGCACTAGCTAATCGCAAGGGTATAGTCTTTCACCATGACAACGCTAGGCCCCACACATCTTTGGTCACTCGGCAAAAATTAACGGAGCTGAATCGGGAAGTGCTACCACTCCACCTTATAGTCCGGACTTCAGATTACCATTTGTTTTGCTCTCTTCAAAACTCTTTGAATGGTAAAAACTTTGATTCAGATAAGGCTGTCGAAAACCACTTGTCTCGATTCTTTGCTGGAAAAGACCAGCTGCCCGAGAGATGGTCATTAGTGGTCGAACAAAATTTTGAGGACTTTCTTGCCAAAAGTTCCTCAACTTTTGATATATAACCCTTTTTGTCATAAAAATGCGCGTTAGGATGTAATTCTTACTAGACATTTTTAAGGTATAAGTAAAACATAAAAGTTTGCATCGACTAACAATTTTACGTATTAAACTAACTATAAGATGCCGAAAAACTTAAAAAAAAATGTTGCTCAAATTTCGGATATCTTTGAAGATACATAATTCCAAGACAAAGTAATAATTAATAATGGGATAAGCTAACAAATTAGTCTTGGCCCTGCCAATGGATTTAAATCCTAATACAATATTTCATACGAGTAATATAGCAAAAGTGATTGATGTTCAAAACAAAAACTTCTGATATAAAACAAAAACACCTTTTAACGAGGTAAAGGGACGTGACGATCGCACCATCAACATACAAAAGTTCTGATATCAAATTTTGTGACGAAAAGTCCGTGTACATTCGACTAAATAAATTTATTTTATAAAATATTTTCATTCGGCACGCTGCAATAGAATCTGCTTTTGAAATCAAAATATACTGGAGCGGACCGAATGAAAATATTTTATAAAATATATTTATTTAGTCGAATGTACAAGGACTTTTCGTCACAAAAGTTGATATCAGAACTTTTGTATGTTGATGGTGCGATCGTCACGACCCTTTACCTCGTTAAGAGGTGTTTTTGTTTTATCCAATAACAGCTGACTTGAAGAGCAGTTGCTCAACTCAACATTGATGAAGGGGGATTTTAATTCGGCAAACCTGGCGTAAAATTGCGATCTCCTAAACGTATTGTAGAATAATATAATAAACTAGCAAGGAGGGCCACAGCTCCGCCCGCGGAAATTAAGATAGAAAATATGTATGTATGTATGTAATATAGCTACATATTTTCCCATACCTTTAGCTTTATATTAATAAAGACAGGTGGGGGACGCCGTGAATCAAATTGTTTAAACATTTGCATTTGTTTAAACAATATGAGGCACGTGTTATAAAGAGCGTGAGAATCAATTGGTTTGAATATTTAATGTTCTTTTAATATTATCAATGCGATTTGAATTTTAAATCACAAAAATCGGTTACAAAATGTCTTAAATCTGTTGTGGAAATATAAATTAAATATTCTTTAAGCAAAAGGATATCAGTATTATCTTGATTTTTTGGATATACATATTTCGTGCGTGTGTGTGTACATAGCAGAGCGAATCATTGTTTATTTTTGTTTTTACAAATCCAAAGTTTGTAGATAACTCAACATTTGAAAACAAAAGAAAAGATTTGCGATATAATCGATTTTTTAACCGCGCATTTTAAATTTTTTGTGACTGTGGTATTTTTATTTAGTTTCCCTTGCACGGTCACACCTAAAATGCTACATACACACACTTACGACTTAATGCAAAGTGCGCCAGCAGAACATACAAACATACATATGTGGAGGCCGTGACGTCACACACAACAAAATTGGAAAATATTGGGGACTTGGTTAAGGAGGCTGAATTTCCAAAAAATTTAAATGTAGTTAGTTGGGGCTATGCCATAAGATTATGATCATAATTTTTTTAAACCATTTTAACAACATTTATAACAGAGAAATGGCAAAAGGAAGAATTTAAAAAAAAACGAATCGAATTTTGGGGCACTTTGGGGTCGTTTATTGTTTTAATTTGTACCTCACACACGTCTCCTAATTATTTCAGAATTATGGTGATTTTTCTAGATTTTTATGTCTGGTAGGAATTTACCACTGACCCATTTTTTATTGGAACAATTATATTAGTTTAGATAGCATAAGATAATAGTTTAAAACATATCTAAGCTTTTATAACATATTCTATAAAGAGTTTGCATACATATTGCTGATTGGGGGAGAGCCTAACCATAGAGTAAGAAACTATAAAGAGGCACCATTTGCTCTGCCGCTCTCTTCGGCGAATTCGCCAATGATTTTATATATCTGCACCGCTCTCACTCACTGTTTGGTTTCTGTGTGTGGATTCTCAACACTATAGCTGTTGCTTCACACAAAAGTTCGCTTCGAACTTGGCCTTGTATTGGCTCTCAGCAGAGCTTGGGCAGAGATTCGGGCAGAGCAAATGGTGTCTCTATATAGTTTATTACTCTATGGCCTAACCTCCCGTACCCCACACTCCGCTCTTACTACGCCTCTGTCTAGCCAATATTAATATGGCAAATTTGTAAACAAAGTCAAATGTCAAATTTATAGCAGAACATCTTAAATTTTGGCCCACACATTAGAGCTGGCAAAACATCGATATTGACCGTATCGATGTTTTCGAGGTTTTTTTCGGAAACCATCGATACTATCGCGATAATATCGAATAAAACAAATTTTGTAATATAGAGGCGATTCCTTCATGAAAAAGCTAAAATAAGGGCATTCTTTAAAAATTCGATTAAAATTTTAATTAATTTAGAATTTTAGTTTTTTGTGTGTTATTTATTTTTCCATTTATTTCTTCTTCTGTCAAACTTAATAAATTTAAAATTAAAATAAAAATAAAAAAAATATTCAAAAAACATAAAAACGTTGCAATCCAGCCGCTAGACTTGAGATCAACCTTAAATTTATACGTTAAATTCGCTAATACACCAAAATTGATTGATGAAAAGCAAAACATTTGAAAATTATAAAAAAATAAGTAGAAAACTTTCTAAAGAAACTGAATGCTTAATATAAATATTATAATACAAATATTACAATTTTTCTTACCGTTTAGCTGTAGCGAAAACACAAAAAAAGTAGTGGTGGGTATATGACGGCGATAATATCGTGATAGTTTTCAAAACATCGATGGAGCAAGCTGTCTGCTAACCATCGATATTATCGATAGTGCCATCGATAGTTTACCAGCTCTACCACACATAGCAACCAGTTGGCAAATACTTTTCAGCTCATAACAAACTACAAATAATTCAACAATAGCCAAAAAACTATGAACTATTATTTAATTTTTACTTTGCTGTATATTTTGGCGTATACCTTCGGATATCTTTAAAATGACAGTTGTACAGCTTCTGTGCTTTTTAAAACCTGATTGCTTACAACTAAGAAGTTGCTTGTTTTCCAGGAAAGTTTGCATCTGCAGAGCAACTAGCTGCTCAAAGGACTTCGCTAAGAAAGGCAAGATTGATATTGGTCTACATTTTTTGATTTCGGGATGGGCAGAATTTTTGCGATTTCCCAACAATCAGGAAACATTGAGGTGGTAAACACTGTATTAAAGATATGGGTAATATGGAAAATTAATTTCGGCAGCAACATTTTTATAAACTTGGGACTATTGTTATCTAGACCTTCTGCGTTTGATTTTACTTTATGTATACATTCAAGAATATCACATGGACGTACACACATAAAGCTAAATGTATTATCACAGGATGTTGTTGAGTTCATGTACAAATTTTGTGTTGGAATGAGAGAATTAACCTAAGAAAATTGCTTATTAAGGGCATCTACAGCCAGGTCCAGTTTAGCCGCTGCTTTTTGTTTACCTATCCCCAGGCTCCTCAAATCCTTTCAAACTTGACCAGGGGTCTCTGCACTGGCGAATTTATTGTTATAAAATCTACATCTAGAAGAGGAAATAAGGTTCGTGACTATATTTCTATATTTGTATAGGCATTATTCCGCATGTTAATTTGTTTTTTAATTTCCAAATTATACCAATGCTGATCGGCTGGCTTTGTTATTTTGTTCTTGAAGAGACACAGTGTTTAAATAACTGTTGAATGTTGGAGTTAAATAATACGAGTTGGTCCTGTGCCGAAGTCAAGTTAGTCATAATTGTCAAATTCGCTTAGTAGATTATTGCAATTGATTTAGTCTCTATAACTAAAAAGTCGGGGTGAATTATAGGAAATAAAATCATCTCTAAAAGATTATAAAATGAAAGACCGATTTTTAAGGGGATACGACCACAGCCCAAACCGTAAGAGCTAGAGCAGCCCAATTTTTTCACAGTATTCCATTGGGGGCGTTGGCGCCCACTAAGGTCCGATATGCCCCCAGTAGGGTGGGTCGATTTGGAGGTCATCAAATCGTAGGGGGGGAACGTATTCTATTGGCAATTCTAAGCAATTTTGCCAAAGAAACTATACCTTGGAAATCACGTTTGACCCTCCGCATTTGCAAGAGAAAAATACTGGTTTTTTGATGAAAAATATCTAAGTTGCCTTGAATTTGGAACATTTGTATGGACACGAAAAAAGTTTGGAATCGTTTGGGCGGAACATAATCAATGGACAATTCTAAGACATATTGCCCAAGAAACCATATGCCTAAAACCACGTTTGACCCTCCGCATTTGCAAAAGAAAAATACTGGTATTTCACTTTTTGTTTGAGAAAAATATCATAGTAGCCGTTACTAATATACAAAATAACAGCATTGAAAAAATGCTTTAAAGAGAACAAAACATGTTTAACAAAGGGGAGAATTTAAAATTGATAAATATTTAACGGCTACTATGATATTTTTGAAAAGTAAAACGAAATACCAGTATTTTTCTCTTGCAAATGCGGAGGGTCAAACGTGGTTTAAGGCATATAGTTTCTTTGACAATATGGCTTAGAAATGCCCAGAGATTGTTTTCCGCACAAACGATTTATTACTTTTTTTCGCCTCCATTCCAGTGTATAAAATTTAGGGCTACTGTGATATTTTTCATCAAGTACTGGGTTTTTTTCTTTTGCAAATGCGGAGGGTCAAACGTGGTTTTTAAGATATAGTTTCTTTTGCAATATTGCTTAGAATTCTTCCTAGATTACGTTACCCCCCTACGATTTATCACTTTTTTTGGCCCATACAAATCGACCCAGTCTAGCCCCCAGAGGCCCCAAACAGCTCCAACATCCATATTTTGAGAAAAAAAAATTAGATTATTTAATGCATAACTTCTAAAGTGGTTGGAATTCCAAAATTTGGATATTGCAGAATTTTAGGTTTTGAAAAGGCCTAATTGGAAATCTAAAAGAAATTTCGATATCCCCCATAATTTGGGGGCTACATCCAAAATTAACTTTTCGATTTTCAAAATCTAAACCGCTGCTCCGATCAAGATGATTTTTGGATCATTAGTTATTCTATGGCCCAAATGCTTAAGTTTAATTTTTTTAAGTTTTTAACATTTTTTTAAGTATTTTTAACGAATTTATTCAGATTTTGTAAGTTATTGCGTTGCATTTTGTGGGAGCCTGCCGAGAGAGCGAAACCCAGAGAGCGGATGCCAAGAGAGCGACGGCCGAGAGAGCAACAGCAAAAAAAACTGATGAGGGGGAGGGGTAGTGCTGTGAGGAAAAGGGGTTGGGGAAAAGGGCAATTTAAGTTAAAATTTGTTTTGGATTTTAAAAACTTATACTGCTGCTCTGCTCCGATCAATAAGATTTTCGATCAGTAGTCAGTTCTGTGGATCAAATGCTTAAGTTTTATTTTTCAAAAAGTATTTTTCATTTTGTAGCAGAAGTAAGAGCCTTATTTAATTTCCACCATGGAAGAAGATACAAAATTACTACGAATTCTGTAAACAAAGCCAAAATGTTTCCAAGTTAATTACACCAGTTTACAAAAAAAAATTGATGAAATACGCACTTCATGAAACCTTTATTTTCCGGTAAGGTACATCTTTCTGATTAAGAAAAGGGAACTTACAATTTTTTGTATGGTACCAATTTTTTTTTAAGTGTAAAAAACGTTTTTGACGCTTTTTTAATTTCTAACTCGAGCTGTGATTAACCGATTGCGTCCATCGGAGACTTATTTTACAGGTAATAGATTGCCCTCTAACTTTCTTATACACGGTATTGAGTTCCATTCATTAGTGTAGAAGCTACACTTCGTCAAAGTGGAAAAAGTTTGAAAAAATGCAAAAAAGCTGCCATAAATGGCTTCGTTAAAAATAAAAACCGAAATTAGTTTTATAACTTCTTCTTAAAGATACATCTTTAAGCCAACTAATAAGACCATCAACTCCAAAAACAACCAAGGTTTCGATTTTATATCGATTTTTTACGTTGGGGAAAACGGGTATTACAGCCCTGTTAGAGCCCTGTTGAGCCAGTTAACAGCTGTAAACGGGCAAAAAATCACCGTTTTCGGAAGCTTCAAAAATGCATATCAAATTAATTTGCTGGTGGATTGCAATGATCAATATTTTGTTTTCTTCGTCTAAGAACCTTCTACCAGAGAAAACTATAAAACTAATTTCGGTTTTTAGGCGTGTATTTTTAACGAAGCCATTTATACCAGCTTCTAAACTAATGAATGGAACTCAATGCCGTGTATAAAAAAGTTAGAGGGTATTCTATTACCTGTAAAATGAGGGCCTGATTGCCGCAATCGGTTAATCACAGGTCGAGTTAGAAATTAAAAAAGCGTCAAAAACGTTTTTTACACTTAAAAAAAAATTGGTACCATACAAAAAATTCTAAGTGCCCTTTTCTTAATCAGAAAGATGTACCTTACCGGAAAATAAAGGTTTCATGAAGTGCGTATTTCATCAATTTTTTTTTGTAAACTGGTGTTATTAATCTTAAGATTCGAACTTTTGACCAAATACGTATGTATGTACAATTTTCAAGTTTTTAACATTTTTTTAAGTATTTTTAACGAATTTATTTAGATTTTGTAAGTTGTTGCGTTGCATTTTGTGGGAGCCTGCCGAGAGAGCGAAAACCAGAGAGCGGATGCCAAGAGAGCGACGGCCGAGAGAGCAACAGCAAAAAAAACTGATGAGGGGGAGGGGTAGTGCTGTGAGGAAAAGGGGTTGGGGAAAAAATGTATGTACATTGTACATATGCATATTCCCTGCAAGCAAAGAGGCGATATTTCTATCGCCTATCGTCCAGAAGTCACTTCTTAGTAACTTCTGGAAGATAGAAACATGACAGAACAGATTTTACAAAAACAAAAAGGGTCGCGATCGTGACGAAGTAACTTCTAAGGCACTTCTGGACGATAGAAGGGCGATAGAACACATTTGACTACCTAAAAAGGGTTGCGATCGTGAATCGTATACCTGAAACCTACCCTTTTTTCTTTGAGTAGGCGTGGCACATATACAGGGTATATTGTATTCGTGCAAAAGTATGTAACAGCTACAAGGAAGCGTTTCCGACCTTATAAAGTATATATATTCTTGATTAGGATCACTAGCCGAGTCGATCTAGCCATGTCTGTCTGTCCGTCTGTCTGTCTGTCCGTATGAACGCTGAGATCTCAGAAACTATAAAAGCTAGAGGATTGGTATTTTGCATGCAGATTCTTGGAGTTCCTACGCAGCGCAAGTTTGTTTCAAAAAGGTGCCACGCCCCCTCTAACGCCCACAATAGCTTATAACGATTTAATAAAATTTTAATATTTCGAAAAAGTAAAAATTCAGTTTTATTCTGGGGTGTCACAGAAACCGGCGACGGATTTGGGTACGATTGGTTTGGAAACCAACCCATCAAAACCGTAGGTGTCACAGAATCTGTAGAGTTTTCTAGGAGTTTCGGAGTAAATTTGTTCAGACTTTCGGAACATTTGCTTCAATGCCTACTATTCGGTTGGTTTAAAACCGTGTACTTGATTTGCAAACGGTTTCAGTGACACCGAGATTTGTTTTTGAAGGGAAATTTGGTTGGAAGAGATTTCTGTGACACCCCGATTGTGTTTATTAATACCTATAGAAATGTAGAAAAAAATTTTTAAATCGGACCATTCGTTAAAAAGTTATGCCTAATCAAACTTTTATATCTCCATCTCCCTCGCACTCCCTGTAGCTGAGTAACGGGTATCTGATAGTCGGGGCACCCGACTATTTCGTTCTCTCTTGTTTTTTAAACATTTTTTTTCAAATCTAAAAATGTTTCTTTTGAGTTCGTCGAGGTATACTGTATAATGCTGCGCAAAATTTTTCCAAAGAAACCTCTGAGAAAGAAGATATCGCACTTTGAGCGATATTTTGAGCGAAAAAATAACGCTCAAAAAAGAATCATTATTTTTTTATCGATATTTTTTTCGCTCACAATAATAATAATTAATAATAATAAAGTTACATGAACAAACTTTTGAAAACACAGGGCGGCAACACTACTACTATTTTGACCGCAGCTGAAAACTTTTATGTTTTTTGAGTATGTTTTCTAGAATTTGTTTTAACCTTAAAAAAAATCCCAAAATTATTCTAAGTATGGGGTTTGAAAGATAAAGAGTGTATCTTTTAAAAAACTTTAACATCGAATCAAACCAGTATTTTTCGAACTTTGAGGTCCTTTTGCTAAGAATCCTTGCGTCGGGGAACTTTTTGAAAAACGCAGTTTAACTTGGGAGTTCGTAACGAATCCAAAAATATAGCATCCATTGAGGTAAATTTTTGATGCTGCTTAGTGTTATTATTTCTGTTTCTGTACTTTAACTATTTTAAATTAATATTATCTACCTTACTAAATTTGTATTTTACAGATTAGGATAATGGACTACCAAAATCTTTTGGTCGCTATGTGTGCGATTTTAACATTAGATTTTTCTGCACCTAGTCCCCAACAAAACATAAACGCACAGAAAAATATTGAAGAAATATTTAACACCAACAGTAATCGACCTGCGCCTCAAAATAGCGGAATTGGATTCGTGGTTACACCTGAGCCTATAGAACCAATAAGTCCACAGAAAGAATTTAACTCAATTAGCGGCAAGACTACAGCGTGCAATTGCGTACCTTATTATAAGTGCGACCCGTCAACGAATAGTGTGACTGAGGACGAATCTTTTGATGGATTTGGTGTAATAGATATTCGTTTTAACGCCGATGATCCGATCTGTCCGGCATCTGTAGACGTATGTTGTGCTGATAACAGGACCCGTAATGTTACCCTAAACCCAACACCTTTAATTCAAAGACCAAACCAACCACGAGGCTGCGGTGTTCGCAACACAGGTGGATTAGATTTTACTCTTTCTGGTGTGACGCAAAATGAAGCTGGCTTTGGCGAGTTTCCGTGGACGGTGGCTTTATTGCACTCCGGAAACTTGAGCTATTTCTGTGCTGGGTCACTTATACATCAACAGGTGGTTTTGACTGCGGTGCACTGTGTTGAAGCACATGGAACAAAAACATTTATAGTGCGTGCAGGAGAGTGGGACACACAAACAACAAAAGAACGGCTACCGTATCAAGAAAGAACTTCGCAAACGGTAATAAGACATCCACAATACAAGAGCAGAAACATAGCAAATGATTTTGCTCTTATAATTCTGAGTGATCCGCTTATCTTAGATGATCACATTAACGTTATATGCTTACCAAAACAAGAACCAGAACCCTCTACCACATGTTTTTCCACAGGCTGGGGAAAGGATGTTTTTGGTTCTGTTGGGAAATATAGTGTCATAATGAAACGAGTGCCGTTGCCAATTGTCGCATTTAATTTGTGTCAATCCCAGCTTCGAAATACTCGACTTGGACCTAAGTTTGCCTTGGATAGGTCATTCATATGTGCAGGTGGGCAGCGTGGCATTGATACCTGCCAAGGCGATGGTGGAGCTCCATTGGTGTGTCCAATTGGAACAGCATCAGCAAGCCGATATCAGCAGAATGGAATAGTTGCTTGGGGGATCGGTTGCAATGATGAAGTGCCAGCAGCTTACGCCAATGTTGCTTTGGCACGAGATTGGATTGACCAGCAAATGTTAGCCAATGGTTTCGGAACGGATGTTTACACTGCCTGACTTAATGGTTCCAATAGCCAAACGAATATAAAATAAAGTTTAAATAAATACCTACAAAATACAAAAAAAAAAGTCTTAGAAATACAATATCAATTTCGTGGTAATTGGAAAAAATGGGGTTTTGTCGGGTGATGACGTATAAGTGAGTTGAGGCTGCTTGCTTCGTTGATTCGGCGCCACGGAAGGGCCGAAGGATGGGCTGCTTGCTTGTCGGTTTGGCGCTACGGGAGAGCCGAGTGATGTACTGCTTGCTGTCGTGATCCGATGCTACGGAAGTGCGAGTTATGAACTGCTTGCTGTCGTGATCCGATGCTACGGAAGTGCGAGTGATGAACTGCTTGCTGTCGTGATCCGATGCTACGGAAGTGCGAGTGATGAACTGCTTGCTTCGTGCGGTGTGGCCGGCGTGTAGCTGTCTCCGTGATCTGGCGCTGCGGGGGCCAGGAGATGTGCTGTTCGAGTCGTTGACTGCTTGTCAGTGACGTGGCCAAGGGGTCCACTGCTTGTTGCGAGTTTCGGCGCTGCGGCTGGGCCGTGAAGTCGCGTCGGCGCTGCGGAAGGGCCGAGTCATCGTGTTGGCGCTGCAGATGGTCCGGTACGACGGCCGGTACGTGGGCTGCTTCGTCGTGTGTACGTCGGGTTCGTAGTGTTCTGGGTCGTTGGAAACGATCTACTTGGATTTCTAGTGGGTTTCGGGAATGTAGGGCATCGTTAGTTTCGGTCTGCCGGGCATCGTTAGTTTCGACCTGCCGTTTCTACATCCGTTTCGTTTCCGGGTCGGGAGCCGGAAACGTGACGTCTGGGGGAATTCACTGAGGTGGGCCTGAATTACGCAAACCGGGCCGCCTTAGTGATCACGACTGGGTCTGGGCTGATTTCTAGGAAACCACACCGGGACGCCAGTGATCCTCACTGGCGTGAGGAGCTCTCCCAGCTCTCGTAGCTCCTTCCTCTAGCCGCTATTTTGAGCTCAGCCTTCGCGAAGCGATCAGGTCTCTGGTGCCCTCGAAACGCGTTACGCATCTCAGCCTTCTCACGGACCAGCTCCCTCAGAGGGACCAATCCCGCTATCACCAACGCAGCGTCGTCCGAGACCGTCCTGAATGCGCTTGCCACTCGGACAGCGCATAGTCTGTATGTAGACTCGGCGCCCCGTATGTAGGACTTGGTCTCGACTGCTTCTGCCCACACCGGTGGCTTTCTTCTGGGCGTATTCCAAGTGCTCCTTGAACGATAGCCGGGTATCGATCAGAACACCGAGGTATTTGATCGCCCTCTGCGATTTGATCACGGCTCCGCCTACCCGGATCTCGGCCGTTTCCACGATCTTCCGGCTCGAAATCAGGACTGCCTCCGTCTTGTGCGCCGCTGGGTCCAGGCCAGCACTCGCAAGCCACGATTCGATCGATTTAATCGCAACGTTTGCCGTAGATTCCGCTGCGGTGCGCTCCTTAACGACTACGACCACCGCTACGTCGTCAGCGAAGCCCACCACGGTCGTGCCACTGGGCATTGGGAGCCGCAGAACACCGTCATACATGGTGTTCCAGAGCAGGGGTCCCAACACGGAGCCCTGAGGGACTCCGGCGGAGACTTCATATGCTCTGGAACCCATATCCGTGGCCACTGTGAGCACTCTCTCAGTGAAGTAGCTCCTTGCTATCCTCATGAGGTACCCCGGGATGTTCAGGGCGGCGAGGGACTCCAACGTTCGGTTCCAGTTCGCGGTGTTGAAGGCGTTCCGTATGTCTAGCGTTACTACTAGACAGTAGCTTTTGGAACCGCCTTTCCACCTTTTACCGGCGATAGCCGATTCGGCTATTCCCGTCACCGTCTCGATGGCGTCCAGCGTTGACTTCCCTTTCCTGAACCCAAACTGGTTTGGGGAGAGACCTCCGGCCTCCTCGATGGCAGCAGTCATTCTGGCTGAAATGATCCGCTCGAATACCTTACCGGTGGTGTCGGTGAGGCAGATGGGCCTATATGAGGATGGCTCCCCTGGCGGCTTGCCCGGCTTGGCTAGCAGCAGCAGCTTCTGTCTCTTCCACCTCTCCGGAAAGGACCCCTCCTCCAAGCACTTGGAGTACAGGGTGGCGAACTCCCTCGGGTGTAAAGCGATGGACAGCTTCAACGCCTTGTTGGGTACAGCGTCCGGCCCCGGCGCCTTCTTGGGGGGCACGCTGATGCCCATCCGGATCACCTCCGCTTCGGAGACATCGCAGGCTTCGTTTGGGTGACGCTCCGCACTGGGCTTCATGGTCACCGGAGATCCTGTAGGGAAGAGCGCCCGCACGATGCCTTCTAAGGCTTCGGGGTCCGATGGAGCTGTACTGCCGGCTCTCAGCCCTTTGACCACCATCCTATACGCTCCGCCCCATGGGTCGTCCTCCGCATCATCGCAGAGTTGCAGGAAGCGGTCCCTTTTTGCGTCCCTTATGGCCGTCTTGAGGGCCTTCCTCACCCTCCTGTAGGCCTCACTGCGCTCCGCGACTCGTGAGGTGCCGCGCGAGTTACCGTACCGGTACCATCGACTATGCCACCGCCTAAACCTCCCCGTGTTACCCTCTTCCAAGTGGACAGTGACCGGCAGCTAGCCGTTCGTTGTCCCACATAAGATCGACATAAGAAATGCAACATCAGCACAAGGCAGGATGTTGCTAAACGACACCCACTCAGCAGAGCTCCAGAAAATACTTTGTTAGCATTTAATCACATACACATACATAATTGTAAACACATAAAATTCTTTGGCGGAGGTTTGATTTGAATCTCAAGCCACAATAAAATTATTCCGTTTGGAACTGCCAAAGAGAACAAACCTAGTGTTGATTCAATTCGTATTTAAATATTGGATGACCAAAAACCCCCCCCGTTAACTACTCCATACTATAACTGGCGCAGCCGGACCTATCAGCCGGAAGGAGAAAAAGAACACACATACCCGGAGGACTGAGAAGGACCGAAATGAGGAAATCAATTATTTTTGTAATTTATATACAACAGTAAGTTAAAATAGTGATGTGATGGAAGTGAGGTGTGTGGTAAATAGAAAAGAAAGGGTGCACGGATATAATAACAACAACAAAGAACATTGGCAAAAATAAATTAAATTAAATAATGTGTTGACTGTGAATCTTGTGCGACGCAACCTGGCGACCTGCAACGTCATCGAACCATTTGGTTCGACGGATTGAGTTGCAAGTAGGATGTTCGAAGGTTCGATGTTGGACGCGACTGGCGACCTGCAACGTCATCGAACCATTTAGTTCGACGGATTGAGATGCAAGTAAGATGTTCGAAGGTTCGATGTTGGACGCGAACATCAAACATGTAACTTGGGAAAAGAAACCCAGGTCGCTGGTTGAATACTCTGCATGTCAATAAATGAAAAAGAAAAGATTATAAAAGAAATATCTATTGCAAGTGACTGTCCGCTCGTGGCTGGAATAAATGCATCGCGCAGGAATTCCAGTTAGCTTCAGCACAGTGCAAAAAATGAGAAAGTGTGAAAGAAAAAATTGTTTATTAGTTGCTGCCATTAGTACCACTGCATCGCGCAAGGGTAACCGATGGACAACGTAAAATAAAAAAAAAAAATAAAAAAAAAAAATATAGTAAACAGACAGGGAAATCCCAAAGACCACTGCATCGCGCAAGGGTATATGGTGAATCTCAAAGTTAAATAAAAGAAGGAATAAATTATAACACATACAAGAAGAAATTTTGCCATATCGGAAACCACTGCATCGCGCAAGGGTGACGGTTATGCAATAATAATAGAATATATATATGTTACAAAAATACAAGGGAACCCGATACCACTGCATCGCGCAAGGGTATGGAGGGTGAAAAGAAAATTAAGAAACACATACACAACACTTCCAACACAGTACAAAAATTTTTTTTAGTTAATAAAACAATTGAACAAATGATAATAACAAAATTTTACAGATAAAAGACACCGACACACACCTCACTTCTAAGGAAAAGGAATTATTAAAGACGCATCAGGAAAAAGCTAAGAAATACATAATACAATATATACATATATATCAACATACACATATACTATAGAATAAGCATAAACAAAAAAAAAAATAATAGTTAAAGGAGTAAACAAAAGAGAATTGTAAATGTCAAAAATTAGCAAAGTCAAAGAGTCACTTAGACCCCTGACTAGAAGTAAAGTTATAAAAAAGGCTACCAGTTTGCCAACGATAGTTGAACAGTTAAATTTTGAGCCCTCAACTTCTGGAGCAGTGCAGAACAGGGAGGCTAATACAATGACGCATCAGGACAATTTAGGAATGCAACAGGCAACATTTGAGATGTTAGGTACTGTGAAAATTTCCGACGTGATCCGGTCGATGCATGTTTTTATGGGGGAAAAAGAAAGGATAAACGAGTTTATCTTAAACGCAGAAGAGATCCTTTTAATGATTAGAGGAATGGATCAAACACCTATGGGATTAATGATCCTTAGGCAAATAAGGAATAAAATCCAAGGAAAGGCCGATGACATTTTGGTAAAATCAAATTGTGGATTAAATTGGGATGAAATTAAAAGAATTTTGATAGCCCATTTTGCGGACAAGAGGTCAGAACCTGATTTACTGAAGGAGTTAAACCAGTTGGAAAATAAAAAATTAACAGTAGAATTATTTTACTCAGACAGGACAGAGACGAACCCCATCGCAATTCAGACGAAGAAAAAGTTATATGAGGAAACGTGTTTGGCGGCGTTCGTAACGGGTCTTAAAGGCAATTTAGGTAGTGCCGTTAGGGGAAGAGTTCCGAAGACGCTCTTGGAAGCATACGAGATAGCGGTTAAGGAGAGAGACATTTATTACCGGTCTAAAGAGGTACCCAGGAACAATAATTTTAGTATGGCAGGGGGTTATAACAGGCAGAACTTTGGATATAATAGAAACAGAGGATACAATAACAACTTTAACAGAGATAATGAAGGATATAGGCAACAAGGAGGATATAATAGGAACCCTAGGTGGAATAAGGAAGGAAATAGGAATAGAGGATATGACAATCAGTCGACCTCTAACTCTTCAGGGTATAATAAAAGAGCAATAATGCCAAAACAAGAAATTGCAGAATGCTCATCAACTGGGCCTGGAAGTGCCAAACGATGGCAGTCAGGGCAATTAAATACAGTAGAAAGAGAGGAGGAGCAGGAGTTGAATAACATTGAGGACGAAGGAAATTTTTGCCAGAATGCCTCAAAAAACAGACAGGGTATATAAGGAAGGATACCCATCAGGCGACATTACCATACGTGGTAGTTAAAGTAAATAACGAAAAAGAACTAAAATTATTAATAGATTCGGGAGCTACGAACTCGTATTTAAATCCTGCAATGGTTAGTAAGGATCAACAGCAAAAATTGAAAGAAAACTTTGTAGTTAAAACTCCAATTGGGAGTCATAAAATAAACAGTTATATAAAAGATGTTGAGCTGCAGGAAATTGCAAAAGGGGAATCGTTTGATTTCTTTTTATTTCATTTTCATTCCTGGTTTGATGGATTATTGGGAATGGACATATTAATTAAGTTAGGTGCAAGTTTAGATTTGGAAAATCTCGTATTAAGAACCAAGACAGGGACAGTTAAAGTTCATTTGAAGCCCAATAGGACCACTGACATACATATTCTGGAGGAGGCGACTAAAACAATTGTCACCTTACCAGTTTCAGTAAACAATGGGTCATTTTTGATACAAACGACACTAGTGGAAGAAGGGTTAGAAATAACTGGTGGAATTTATTATGCAAAGAAGGGACAGGCCGACCTAGAAGTTGTCAATTTCACAGGAAAAGAAAAGAAATTATACCTGGAAAAGCCGTTGGTTGTCACTGCATATGATCCCAAAGATTATGTAGAAATCGAAATGCTAAGACCATTTAAACAGGAGTATGTAGGCAGGGAGATGAACACAATGGAATTAGCTGGGGGTGATGCAGGACATGCAAAATTGGATATGTCCCATCTAAATACAGAAGAGGCGGCAAGCCTTAAAAAACTGTATTCGGAATTTCCAAGTATTTTTCACACAAAGGGAAATCAACTGACATTTACCAATGCGGTAACTCACTCAATTCCAACAACGGACGATATTCCTATCTATAAAAAGCCATATAGATATGGATTTAAACAAAGAGAAGAAATGAAGAATCAGATACAGGAATTGTTAGAACAGGAAGTTATTAGACACAGTCACTCACCTTGGAGTGCACCAGTTTGGCTAGTGCCAAAGAAGATGGACCTGTCAGGAAAACAAAAGTGGAGATTGGTGGTAGATTTTAGGAAGTTGAATGAGAAGACAGTGAAGGATAGGTATCCGATGCCAGTAATTGGCGAAGTACTCGATAAACTGGGAAAAGCCATGTATTTCTCGGTATTAGATTTAGCTAGCGGATACCATCAGATTGAGATGGAAAAACAAGACATTCCAAAAACAGCATTTACAACAGATAACGGGCATTTTGAATATGTAAGGATGCCATTTGGATTGACAAATGCTCCAGCGACGTTTCAACGAGTGATGAATAACCTGATGGGAGAGTTGGTAGGCAAGATTTGTCTGGTCTACATGGATGACATAATTGTGTATTCCCCGTCCCTACAAAGTCACATGCAAGATTTGAGGACAGTTTTTAAAAGGATAAGTGGAGCAAATTTTAAACTTCAAACAGACAAATCAGAATTTTTAAAGAAGGAGATAGAGTATTTAGGGCATGTAGTGACACAAGAAGGAGTCAGACCAAACCCAAAGAAGATTGAAGCCATAAAGCTTTTTCCTTTGCCCAAAACACCAAAGGAAATAAAATCATTTCTTGGACTTATTGGCTATTACAGGAAGTTCATAAAAGATTTTGCAAAAATAACGAAACCATTAACTAAGAGACTAAAAGGAAAACAACAAATAATCATAGATGAGGAGTATACAAAAACTTTTGAATATTGCAAGACGTTGTTATGCAATGATCCATTGTTGAGATATCCAGATTTTACAAAACCCTTTATCTTGACCACAGATGCTAGCAATTTTGCTATTGGTGCAGTGTTATCACAAGGAGCAATGGGAAGTGATCGACCAATCGCATTTGCAAGCAGAACGTTAAATGAGGCTGAAGTAAATTATTCCACAGTAGAAAAAGAAATGCTTGCCATAGTTTGGGGCATAAAACACTTCAGACCGTACTTGTTCGGTCATAAATTCACAATAGTCACAGATCATCGCCCACTAACTTGGCTCATGGGATTTAAAGAACCAAATTCCAAGTTGGTGAGGTGGAAGCTGCAACTATTGGAATATGACTACGAGGTGACTTACAAAAAGGGGTCACAAAACGTCGTGGCAGACGCCTTGAGCAGAATTGAACTACAAGTTCACAACAGTGAGCTAGAGTCAACTCAGGCTACTTGTGCGGCCCATACAAGTGAACTGGAATTAAGTTGCATTCATGTGGCAGAGAAGCCACTGAATGACTTTAATATCCAGTTAATATTTGAGGTTGGGTCGACACCAAGCAGAACAGTGGTGACACCTTTTAGGAATAAGACAAGAAGGACGATAACAGAAAAAGAATTCACAAAAGAGGAAATTGCTAAAATTCTTAGGGAGGTGCTTAAACCATACAGGTTGTGTGCGATATATACGTCAGATGAAATTTTTAAAAAGGTAGAAGAAGCGTTTCAGAGTTATTTTTGCAGGAGCAAACTGTATAAAGCAGTACGATGTCTTACCTTCATGCGGGAAATAACAGATATTAGTGAACAAAGAGAAGAAATAGAAAGGTATCACACTTCAGGGAATCATAGGGGAATAGATGAAACGTTTTGGAAAATGAGACGTGACATTTATTTTCCATTTATGAAAAACCGAGTAACACAGGTCATTAATGCATGTGAAATTTGCCAGACATTGAAATATGATCGGCAACCGCAAAAGGTGGTATTTCAAAATACGGAAACCCCGTGCAAGCCACTTGATATCGTTCATACGGACTTATATACAATCAACAAAAACTACGTAATAACAATAATAGACAAGTTTTCAAGGTTTGCTGTGGGATACACTATACCGGCAAGGGACAGTTTAAATATTGTTAAATCAATAAAGAAGTTCATAAGTCAGTACGGCGTTCCTAAAAAGATCATATGTGACCAAGGCGCAGAGTATGCCTCGGCACTATTCAAGGATTTCTGTAGGCAGTACGGAATTGAATTGCATGTGACGTCATTTCAACAATCGTCCAGCAATTCACCGGTTGAAAGGCTTCATTCAACACTGACAGAAATTTATAGAATAATTATGAAAACAAGGAAGGACTTAAAACTAGAAAATGATCATGAGGAAGTTTTAGATGAAGTTTTCCTAACTTATAATAACTCAATACACTCCAGTACGAAATTGAAGCCGTTCGAATTATTCTCGGGGAGAACACACGTTTTTGAACGGGAAATTAATTTCGATACGGAGCATGAGTACTTAAGGAAGTTAAATGCGTATCAGGAGGAAATGTATAAGGAAGTTAAGAACAGGTTGGAAAGACAAAAACAGGAAAGGACGCGAAAACTAAATGAAGGAAGAGAAGAACCCATGGAGTTGGAAAAAGAGGATGTAGTTTATAGGAAGGAGAATAGGAGAAATAAGTTAACACCTAGGTTTACGGAACACACAGTAGATGAGGATAATGGGGTTACATTCGTTACAAAAAGGAAACAGAAGATACATAAATCAAAAATTAAAAAAAGAATTAAACAAAATAAAAACTAATCAATCACGGTTACAGGTGCATATTGGTCCATGGACAGACAATGGATGTGCAAACACTAAAACGAGAAGAGGCGATCGTAAAAATGGAACTGGGAAAGGCAAGAGTAATGGTCGGAGCGAAGATGTTCGACCATATAATAAACTTTAAGGACTATGAAGGTAATATTGCACAGATTGAGAACGCGTTGTTAGACATAGAGAAGGTTAGATTCTCAGGTGAGGCAGTCCAGGTGGTTAAGGAAAAATTGTATCAGGTGAAGGAGAAGCTAGAAGTACTTAAACCAAGAAAAAGGGTCAAAAGAGGAATTTTTAATGGATTAGGAAGCATGATAAAAATAGTTTCGGGAAATATGGATGCATATGATGAGGAGAAAATAGGAAATAGAATAAAAGAATTAAGAAATGAAACAAGGTTTCTTACAAAAGAAGCGGACGAGCAAAGAACCTTTTATCAGGAAACCATGAGTAGGTTTACGAAAATTACTAAGCATATAAATAAGGAGCAGGAAGATATAAATTTGTTTATAAAGAATTATAAGAATAACGTATTTAGGGAACTAACACAAGAGCACAATGAAATACATATGCTCCAGCATTTGAATAGGATTAGTTACAGTATTGATTTGTTAACAGTACACTTGAACAATATTGCGGAAAGCATATTGTTAGCGAAACTTCGCATTGTGCCTAAATTCATTTTAGCAGAGACAGAATTAGATAGGATTATACAGTTTGTCGAGAGTCAAGGGCTCAAAATTGTTTCAAATGAACAAGTATATGAACTAATAAATATACAGACACAAATAAATGAGACAGACATAATATTTAGGGTAAGAGCTCCAATTTTTGAGCCAAATGTCTATCAGCTATATCATGTTATAATTCCAATTCCAATTAATGGAACACATTTATTAATAATACCAAATTATGTAGCAATTAATAAGTATAAAATAAGTTTCTTTAACAACCAATGTTCAAAAGTTCATGAAACTTTTATTTGTGAGAGCGAAGAGTTGGGTGTTGAGACAAAAGGAAAGGAGTGCTTGAGGAAGATTTTAACGAACAAACCACCAATATGCGATTCAGTAAATCTAGAAGGAAGAGAAATGGTTTTGGCACCTGAGGATGGACACATAGTCATTTTCAATGCCTTGAACTTACCTGTAAATAACACGTGTGGAGAAGATATTACAGTATCGGGAGCGTTAGCAATCAAATATGCAAACTGTTCGATCGAAATAAATGGCATAAAATATGATGACCAAGTTATGGAACATAAAGAGGACCATATAGTACTTACCACTACAATAAGTAAGCAGATACTTATAAATAACACATCTTGAAGATATGAGAAACCTCAAAAAAGTAGTGTACATGGGAAAAGTACAGGAAACACATTTTTCCGTAATATATGGTATGCTGGTGTTTCTAGCGATAACGGTACTGGCAATATGGAGAATTAGAAAAACAAGAACAATCTTCACCCCCAATGCTTTTCTGCACAATGTCGCTCTGGATATACCACAGATGTGGCCATCGCTCCATTCCAGGGGGGAGGAGTTACCGTACCGGTACCATCGACTATGCCACCGCCTAAACCTCCCCGTGTTACCCTCTTCCAAGTGGACAGTGACCGGCAGCTAGCCGTTCGTTGTCCCACATAAGATCGACATAAGAAATGCAACATCAGCACAAGGCAGGATGTTGCTAAACGACACCCACTCAGCAGAGCTCCAGAAATACTTTGTTAGCATTTAATCACATACACATACATAATTGTAACACACACAAAATTCTTTGGCGGAGGTTTGATTTGAATCTCAAGCCACAATAAAATTATTCCGTTTGGAACTGTCAAAGAGAACAAACCTAGTGTTGATTCAATTCGTATTTAAATATTGGATGACCAAAAACCCCCCCCGTTAACTACTCCATACTATAACTCGCGCACGGGTCAGCTGTCTACGGGCTCGAAGGCAGGCGGTCCTGAGGTCGGCAATCACATCGCTCCACCAGAACACTGGCCTATGGTTCCTTCGGAACGAGCCTCTCTGTCGCATACTCTGGTCGCAGGCAAGCTCCAGGGTTGTTGCGATGCGGTTCGCCATCTCGTTGGCTCCACCCGTCACTTCGGCCGCCATGCCGTCCAACGCGTTTGCGAAAGCCTGCGTGCACAGCGTGTCAGGCCGGTAGGCTTTTATGGACCGCGGTACTGAGCGGGTATCTTCCGCGGATCCTCCCACTGAGCATAGGATCGCCTCGTGATCGCTCCCAGTATATGCGTCGTAGATTCCCCATCTAGCGGTTTGGGAAATTGCTCCACTCACATACGTTAGGTCGATGATGGAGGCGGCTCCTGCTCTTGCAAACGTGTGCCGCTCACCGTCGTTGAGGAGGACGACGTTTGTCGATGCAAACGCCTCGAGTACCGCGCGTCCTCTGGCGTTGGTCGAGACGGATCCCCACTCCTGGGCCCAGGCGTTGAAGTCTCCTCCGACTATAACGTTGGCCCTGCCACGTAGATCGGAGCTTAGGTCGTCCAAGATCCTACAGAACGCCTCCAGTGGGAGACTAGGCGCCAGGTAGCATCTATATATGGGACGTTCCATATCAACCCATCCACCCCCTTTTTTTTTTTTTTGTAAGTGGACAGTACTAAATTGATTGGAAAGCCCTTTGGTTCCAAAATTTTACCTCATACCTATTTTGTCAAAGTTACCACTCTTTCACCGTATTTTCGCGTTAGAAAGAAAACACAAAATCAATATTATCTTTCGAACGAAAGACACAATTTGCATGGTGCAAAAACAGAAAAATCTGTCTTTCCATGGCCGATTACGAGAAAAAAATGGATTTTATTAGACCATAGATGACCAAGCGATAGGGTTTTATTGTTCTAAAATTGCGATTCCGTCCAAAGGGCCAGTCTGAAAAAATACCAATATATTTTCCCCAAAAAGCCCCAAATTTACCGGATTTTATGCCACAGGTTTCATAGTGGGATCTTAATCGACTAAATAGTTTTACTTAATAAAATTTTGGAATTTTGGAAGAGCATGCTTGTTAAATTTTTTGTTGAAGATCACTTCATGAAAATTGAGATTGATAATTTCAAGAATAACGGCATGTGCTAAACCGATTCCAGGGATACAAAAAAATCACTCCCTCGCATTAACAGAAGACGGCGCCTTGCTCATAAAACGTTATTCCTCAGCAAGCACAGGAATCATTTTTCCAAAACACTTCAACAAAAAATCATAACAAGCAATCGTATGTGCTTTTGCAAAGTACAAAAAAATTATTAAATAAAATCTTAACTAATTACTCGATTAAGATCCCACTATGAAACCGTTAAATTTGGGGCTTTTTTGGGAAAATATATTGGTATTTTTTCAGACTGGCCCTTTGGACGAAATCGCACTTTTAGACTTCAAAAACGCTATCGCTTGGTCATCTATGGTCTAATAAAATCAATTTTTTTTCTCGTAATAGGCCTTGGAAAGACAGATTTTTCTGTTTTTGCACCATGCAAATTGTGTCTTTCGTTCGAAAGATAATATTGATTTTGTGTTTTCTTTCTAACGCGAATATACGGCGAAAGAGTGGTAACTTTGACAAAATAGGTATGAGGTAAAATATTGGAACCAAAGGGCTTTGCAATCAATTTGGTACTGACCACTTACAAAAAAAAAAAAAAGGGGTGGCCGGGTTGATATGGAACGTCCCATATGCAGTAGCTGTCAACCTCCGCCCGCACGAATCCGTCCGCTGCCAGAATGTTGGACATCCTCAGACGCCTGTCTCCGCAGAGCCAAAGGGCCGCCTTGCCAGAGCGGTCCTTGGCCCAATCTCCTCCCACACTCACCCTGTATGGCTCGCTAAGCATGGCCAACTCCGCCGCTACCTCGCGCACCGTCTGCATCAGCAGGTCCTGCGCCGCTCTGCAGTGATTCAGGTTGAGCTGAATCAATTGCATACGTTGTTCGGGATACCGGTACCGCCGTTTCCGGCCTGACTGCTTTTGCTGCCGGGTCGAACGTTGGCCTTTCTGGAACTCACTGGAGGGTTCTCTGGCTCCTTTTTGCAGGCAACTGCCTTGTGGCCTGATTCGCCGCACTTGATACAGCAGCCGCTTTTGTCCACGAGACTCTTGCACCTAATGGCGATGGGTCCAAGCTCCAGGCATCTGAATTAGCGAGGAGGGCCCTCGCGCTTCCGCACTCTGAACCTGGTCCAGCCTATGCGAACCTCCCCGCGCCGCCTGACTTCCTTCGCCCTCGAGCAAGGCAGGCTAAAGACCGCCGTTTTTGATTCACCGTACCCGGGAAGGAGACTTCGTATTCTCACTGCTCCTTCGCTTAGCTGGTATTGCTCGGTATTGCCCGCGCCGCCTGACTTCCTTCGCCATCGAGCAAGGCAGGCTAAAGACCGCCGTTTTTGATTCACCGTACCCGGGGCGGAGACTTCGTATTCTCACTGCTCCTTCGCTTAGCTGGTATTGCTCGGCGTATCTCGTTTTCCGTCGTGATCGCGTCGAGGTTCCGTATGTCGAAGACGCAGACCTTCGACTCCTCCGTTAGGGCTCGCACTTCCGCAGCGTCGCCCAGGACCCTGGAGATGCTGTCTCTCATGGACTCGGCGCTCTCTGATGTCCCTCTGGCTACCTCAAGGAGTAAATTTCCCCTAGCCGTCCGACGCACCTTGGTGACAGCCCCTCCGAGATCGGTCAGCTGGTCCTCCATTCTCGTGACCAGGGCCAGGATCTCGCTGTAGCTCTTCCCTGGAGCTTCCACTACCACCTCGTCTGGGCGTGCTCTGCGAGTCTGTTTCCTCTTTCTAGCCACTATGCTCCCCGAATTCACGGCAGTCATGGGCTCGGGTTCGGGTGGCCTTACTGTACTCCCTTGCCGACGCTCCGATACCCGAGGCATCGCTGGGGCATCTGGTCGAGCCTTTTTGGCACCGTTCCTTGGCGCTGCGGGGGCTGTGGTCTGGGTTGGAGGGGCTCGCCTTTGTTGGGGGGCGACACCAGCCCCGGCTATGCCGTCTTGCTGGTTGACCCTTCTCCACGGGTCAGTCTGAACTGCCCGGTCTTTCCTCAGCACTACCGCCGTCTGCTGTGCCTTGGTTTCGACCGGCTTCCCGCCTGCCGACTGCTCGATGCCAGATTTGGGCTTCCGCATCTCCGCTATCATCGCCTTCATAGCGATATTAATATGGCGCACCTGCTTCTCGTGCACCAGGCTGTGGAGTTCGTCCAGCAGCTTTCCGAGCTTGGTGACGCACTCGGTACGAGTGAGCGTCTGCTCCTGCTCCTTTTCAGCGTCGGAGGTGGGCTCCTCCTGGGCAGCTTTGCTCTTTTTTGGAAGCGTACCCTTCGGACCGCTCGTCGGACTGGCCGGGTCTCTGCCCCTTTTGGCCGAGTCTACAGGCTCGCCGACCGCACTCCTCTCCGGCGCCGGGGATGGCGCCAGGGGTGGGGATCGGGCCAGCAGACTGCTCTTCTTGAAAGCCGCTGCGTCTCCCTTGCTCGTCTCCTCCTTCTGGCTTGGTACATTTCATAGCGTGGCGGCCAAGTCAGCCACCGCCACGGCAGGGTGTGTTGGAATGTTTCGGGCCTCCAGAATCCTTGCCCTAACCGTGGGAGTTCCCACGGGTGGATTTCCACTCTTGTGGCTGCCACCTGGAGTAGTATTGTTTTTAGCAGACATTCCAGTTCAGTTGCATTGTCGCCCAATGCTAGGCTGCATTTTATACCTTCTGCCAGGTACTGAGGCTGCCGGCCACTATGGCTCAGACGCAGACCAGATAGCCGCCCACTTGGGTCAGACGCTACCTGGATTTTTGGGTGCAGCTTTGGCCTGCTGCCAGGCTTGATCTTCTGCCGACCACTATGGCACAGACGCAGATCACGTAGCCGCCCATTGTGGGACAGACGCTACGTGGAGGGGTGGGGAGGGGCGGCATGTGCACTTGCGAGGTCCCCCACTGGATAGTGGTCTTGATCCCGCAGAGAAAATCGATTCCGAGGATGATCTCGTAAAAGATGGACGGTAGCACTAGCAGTGTGGTCTTAGCCGTATCCCGCCCCAGGGTTACGGGGGTGGTCAGGGCGTGGGTGACGTCGGTGGTGGATCCATCTGCCAGGGCAATCCCTGTTCGTACATCCCGGCGGTTACTGGTGCCTCAATGTCGTCGGCCATTTTCGCGCTGATGAAGCTCTTGGACGCCCCGGTGTCCACCTTACACCCATGGTTTACACCCATGGTTTAAGTTCGTTTTCACATTACAAATTTATTGAATAAAGTATTGGCTAGTGCCATTTATGAGTAATATTATGGTTAGGAATACATATGAATTTAATTTTAATTGACCAACAAAGTTTGTTAGCGGAGAGTATCGAATTTACCACCCGACAAAGGTGCACACGTCTACACGACTACAAACGTCGCTCTGAGGGCTCTTGTGATTGTTCATACTAACACAAGGCTGATACTCGCCGCTGAAAAGTCAATGTTTATTATATTATCACTATGGACGGCAGTCCATGTAGTGACGAAGCGCACAAGGAGAGTGTGCGAAGGCGACTACTATTATATAGCCGCAAAATTGAAAATCTGCTGTGATAGTCCGATCGTAATGAGTAATACACCAAATTAAAGGTATTGCTAAAACTTAAAGGATTGCATACCAAGACCTCAAGAAAAGCAATTGGTTTGGGAGGGAGAGCGGAGAAAGTGTAAAAGTGAAAATTTAGAAATTTGAATCTGTTGGGGCCGGTGGGCCCCAACTACGTTAGTTGTATTCCTACTGAAAATGCGCTTAATATGAGGGGTCATATCAGAAAATCGGACTCTCCGTTCAAAAGTTATAGCCAAAATAAGATTTTCTTCTTCTTCCCAAAATGAAAATTTAATTCTGTTTGTCAGTTTGTCAGTTTGTCCAAAACATGTTTTTTAAGTTCTGAAAATTTGATATGAAGTTCATCACATCGATATAAAAAACTTTTGTTCTACCACTTTTGGTTTAGCGGGAAAACAGCTATAAATAGCTAAAATTCGGAAAGCCGTAACTTCTATACTACTAAAGCTACAGACTGCAAGTTCTGATATCAACATTTGTGACGAAAAATTATTACACTCGTCATTAAATAGACTTTGTAATATTTTCTCATTCGGCACGCTGCAATAGAAAATGCCTGTGAAGGGAAAAAGGCTGGACTAGTTTGCTAGTATTTTCTATCTTTTGTTTTGGTTAACCGATTTTGGTCATCTTAGACGTATTTTATAGGTAATAGAATGCCCTTTAACTTTCTTATACACAGCATTGAGTTCCAGTCATTAGTTTAGAAGCTACACCTCGTCAAAGTCTAAAAAAAGCGAAAAAATTCAATTTGGACCGGCATAAATCCGATCATTAAAAATACACGCCTAAAAACCGAAATTAGTTTTATAGTTTATTCTTAAAGATTGGACTTTAAGCAAAACAATAAGACCATCAGCTCAAAAATCAACCAAGCGTTCCATTTTATATAGATTTTTCATGCTGGGTAAAAAGGGTATTACAGTCCTGTTAAAGCCATGTTAAGGCCCTGTTGTCTCAGTTAACAGCTGTAAACGGCGAAAAAATCACCGTTGTCCCAATCTCAAAATATTCATATAAAGTGCATTTACTGGTGGATTCTAATGATCATTAGCTTGTTTTTTTTTGTCAAAGAACAATCTACCAGAAGAAGTTATAAAACTAATTTCGGTTTTTAGGCGTGTATTTTTAATGATCGGATTTATGCCGGTCCAAATAGAATTTTTTCCCTTTTTTTAGACTTTGACGAGGTGTAGCTTCTAAACTAATGACTGGAACTCAATGCTGTGTATAAGAAAGTCAAAGGTCATTCTATTACCTGTAAAGTAAGTCTAAGATGACCAAAATCGGTTTACCAGAACAAAAGATAAAATATAAAAAAGGGCAAAAAACGTTTTTTACACTTAAAAAAAAATTGACATCATAAAAAAAATTATAAGTGCCCATTTCTTAATCAGGGAGATGTTCTTTACCAGAAAATTAAGGCTGTCTTCAAGTAGGGTGACGTCGATTTTTTTTTGTAAACTAGTGTAATATGTCGTAAAATATGTTGGATATGTTCTTAACATGCAAGATATGCCGAATATGCAAAAACAACATGGGCTTAATCTTATTATTTGAACGTGAAACGAATTTCAGTCCAATCGAAATTTGATTTCGACAAGCCGTTAAAAATATGATTTTGCATATAATCCGATGTCTAGTAATAACAGTCCGAAACTTACTTTCGCTGTTAACGGTATAGGGTAAAACAGATAATTTTCCAAAAATTTTTTTGGACTCTTTGGACACTATTTGTTTGATCTACAATGGAGTACATTTGTTGTGTTTTTTTTCTAACCTTTCTTTGCTATTAAAAATGCGGTTATAGCTCTTTGATGCGGAGGTCCATCTTTTTGTAAGTTTATTATTTTTATACCCGTTACTCGTAGAGTAAAAGGGTATATTGTATTCGTGCAAAAGTATGTAACAGCTAGAAGGAAGCTTTTCCGACCCTATAAAGTATATATATTCTTGATCAGGATCACTAGCCGAGTCGATCTAGCCATGTCCGTCTGTCCGTCCGGATGAACGCTGAGATCTCGGAAACTACAGAAGCTAGAATATTGGGATTACCAACACATATTCTTGGGCTTCCTACGCAGCGCAAGTTTATTTCAGGCGACCGCCACGCCCCCTCTAACGCCCACAATCGCCCATAGTCGCCCACAAACCATACTAAAATGTGTCTGGCGCCCACATTTTCAAATATTTCTGATAATTATAAATGCAATTTTGTTGCGTTTAGTTATACCTATCGAAATGCAGAAGAAATTTTTTAAATCGGACCATTCGTTAAAAAGTTAGGACTGATCAAAGTTTTATTACCATCTCCGTCGCACACCCTTTAGCTGAGTTACAATTATTAGATAGTCGGGACACCAACCCGACTATAGCGTTCTCTCTTGTTCTTCCTTGATTTCTATTATTTCATTATTGCTTAACAATTTCGCGCTGTCAAATTTTTGTTTTGCCGCCCTTAACCGCGATTTAGGCCATTTTGCTCAGTTTGACTGCAATCTGGCTCATCAAACTCTCGCTTGAAAATTCGACCATGAGCGCAACCAATACTGCGACTATGACCAATTGTTCTACCAACCTGCAGAAATCATAAGAAATAAATTAAAGACCATGTGTTATCATATAGTACACTTAACCATTTTCACCCCAAAAGGAATTTTCGAAGTTTGGCTAAATACCAGGAAAATTGAAGACCAAAAAAATATTTAGTAGAAGAAACTCGTTGGGCATGAAATTTGCCTTTAGAGAATACATTTTTCAAAAAATCTCGCGAGCGACCAATGTCCAATAAAGTGTCGCGAACAGAATGAGAAGATTTTCAGGAATTTGACATTGACGAAAATTGGTTCGTAATTTCTTCAACTCATGGCGCTTTAAGCTCAAATTTTTTATGCAGCCCTCTGGTGTTCTAAGGAACCTTCAGTAAACACGGCCCGCGATTTAAACGAGCCGTATGGCCGCTAAGGCCACATACTATTGATGCCCTTGGACTATTTGAGCCCCCTTCTCCCCTATATATGTCGGAACGAGAAAAAACATGTTAAAAAATCAAATCTTGGGTGTTTTTGAACATATAATCTCCTACTTTAGGAAATACCATTTTTTATCTAATTTTGAATTTCGAATACAATTTTATCAAAATCGGACGACTATATCATATAGCTGCCATAGGAACGATCGAAAAATTAATGGGAATATAATAGGAAATAAATTATTGCTTCGTTGGTTTTTATTGTATTCTCGTCTACTCTGGGATATGCTTCTTTTTTTAAATGTTTTCAAATTTCGATTTTAATTTTATCAATATCGAACTACTTATCATGTAGCTGCCATAGGAACGATCGGAAATTTAGTGATTAATAGGAATTATCTGCAAGGGTATATAAGTTTCGGCTGGCCGATGCTAGCTTCCTTTCTTGTTTTTCGATGGCAAAGTTTTTTTTTAAGGAGTTCAAAATGTTAAATTTTGGACTTTTTTCGAATTTCTTCTTTTATCTCCCAATTGGGCTATCTCATTTCATTTTAAAGTCAATAGATCAGAGCTTAGCTTTTCCATACAGATCGATATGGTTGGATAAGTAATGCCAGCACAGCAGCTTAACAAAGATAAAAAATGTGTTTTTTTGTCGCCTGTAAGTCTGCTTGTATATCGCAAAAAACAAACTAAAAGTTTACATCCTACCGATAGTTTATGGGGTCGCAAACGCTTCCTTCTCCTTGTTACATACTTTTGCACAAATACAATATACCCTTTTACCCTTTTACGTGTAACGGGTATAACAATTATTG
>JBAMCJ010007215.1:0-15757 GCA_037075205.1 Drosophila prostipennis
TACATGAGTCAGAGCTGATCAAAGTTTTGGGTATAAATATGCTCCACCAAGAGCAGTTGGACATCAATCAGTTTCTAGCCCTTCGAAGCAGCAAATCAAAGAAATATACCCACCATGTTCAAATACGTAAGTTCTTTGATAAAGGAACATTGGATGATTATATTAATTAAGTTGATTTGTTCGCAGGCCGTTGTCGTCCTCGCCCTCGTTGCCTGCGCTGCTGCCAAGCCAGGTCTCCTGGGTGCTCCTCTGGCCTACACTTCTCCCCTGGCTTACACTGCTCCTCT
Organism: Drosophila prostipennis; assembly: GCA_037075205.1. Lineage (NCBI taxonomy): Eukaryota > Metazoa > Arthropoda > Insecta > Diptera > Drosophilidae > Drosophila > Drosophila prostipennis. The sequence continues at coordinate 288 of JBAMCJ010007215.1, forward strand.
GGCATACACAGCGCCCGCTGCCGTGGTGGCTGCTCCTGCTCCAGTCGTGACCGCCACCAGCAGCCAGGTGATCGCCAGGAACTACAATGGAATCGCTGCTGCTCCAGTGATTGCTTCTGTGGCTGCTCCAGTGGCCGCCAAGTACGCAGCTGCTCCTTTGGCTGCTCCTTTGGCCTATTCCTCCCCTTTGGCATACTCCGCACCGCTCAGCTATGCCGCTGCTCCCGCACCGCTCCTCATCTAAACTAATAAAGTGTGATTTAATACTATAATTGACGAAATTACAAAATATTACACTTTTTAAGTTAATTATCCAAAGTTAATAGATCAGTTTTCGCACTTTCAAAAGTAGAACAACCCCCTGCAGACTTCTTAGTTTAAGGTGTGTGGTTCCAATCAGTGTAAATCAGAGATCGTAAGTGTTGAGTTTAATTGTGTACCCGTTACTCGTAGAGTATTCGTGGAAAAGTATGTAACAGATAGAAGGAAGCTTTTCCGTTACATAGGATATATCAGACGCTAAATATATTCTTAACCAGGATCACTAGCCGAGTCGATCTAGCCATGTGCGTCTTTCTGTCCGTGTGAACACTGAGATATCGGAAACTATAACAGCTAGAGCGTTGCGGTTATGGAATTATATTCCTTATGCCCTCTGCTCATTATGAACGCGTCGCGTTTGCATCCATTTACCGTTGAACGCGACCAAATCCCATACAAATCTTGTAGGCGAGGGGCGGGGAGGGGAGGGTGGAAAATTGTCGCGTTACAGGGCTGGAAAGTGAAATTTGTGGTATTTTCCACCACCATTTACCAGCACTATTGACCAGGGATGGCCCAAAACAGCTGATTGTCAACATAAAAGCCGGCAAAATGGAAAACGGAACAGGTAATTTGTTTGATTTTAATTACTTAATAGTTTATATTAAAGAATTCTCTCCACAGAAAAAAGAAAAATGCTGTGGACAGCAGATGCCACCGAGTTCCTCCTGTATTTGTGGGAGGAGAACATGGACGGACTTCGAGGTGTTCGGAAGAACACCCACATATGTATATGTACCAGGAGATGGCGGATGAGATGGCTAGCTATGGCCCCAATGCTGTGGAGGTCAAGAACAAAATTGAAAATTTTAACGAAAACACTAGGGGCTTCCAAGAAAGGGTTCTCAAGCTGTTTGAGCGAAACATGCGGGAGTAGACCATATTTGACTGTTAATTAATTAATAATGTGTTTTGATTTATATTTATGTATTAATTACTTGTAATTAGGTTAAAGGGCTGTGAAATACATGAAGAATACAACATTGCCTTATTAAGTTGTCTGGTCTTGGTTTTCATTTAAATGTACTGCAAGTGCTTGTCGAATAGTTTCGGCTTCTTCGTTCTGGTTCCCCATCCACACCACATGCTCAGGCTGCTGGCGTTCTTCTCTGACTTCCGTTGTCCATCTAGTTTGTATATCGCTGTTGTTTTCATTTAAGAAATTGTGAAGTATGCAGCAGCATAATATCAAATTGTTTGTCTTTGTAATATTATTGTCAATGCCCTTTCCGATTCTGCGAAATCGAGCTTTCAATTTGTCCCCACATATTTATTGTGTTCAAATGCTGTTCTGAGATTAGTAATAAATTATTTAAATCCATTGTTTACTTTAGCTCGCAAATGACAATAGCAGAACAGCTGTTTCAGACGCGTTTGCCAATGGAAACACCTCCCGTCCGCCTATCGCGTTACCATTCAGCGCAAGTTTATTATGCCCATGTGCCACGCGCACTCTAATATTGTGGCGCTCACAGCTAGACTGAACATATAAATTGAAATGAATTGGTTTCGTCAATACCTTTCGATTGGAAAAAGTTTGCACGCTCACTCTAAGGCCCACAAATATGTGAGTATATGTATGTATCACTGTGTGTGCGAAGGCGACTACTATTACATAGCCGCATTGAAATCTGCTGTGATGGTCCGATCATAATTAGAGATACACCAATCGAAAGGTATTGCATAAACTAACAGGATTGCATACCAAGACTTTAAGAAAATTAATTGGCTTGGAAGAGAGAGCGGAGAAAGTAAAAAAGGGAACATTTTGGAGCTGTTGGGGCCGGTGGGGACAAATGCCCCTCGCATTGTTTTAGTTGTGTTTACTGAGAAAACTTGAGAACGGGTGCCCCGACTATCAGATACCCGTTACTCAGCTAAAGGGAGTGCGAGGGAGATGGAGATATAAAATTTTGAACGGGCATAACTTTTTAACGAATGGTTCGATTTAAAAAATTCTACATTTCGAGAGGTATAACTAAACACAACAAAAGAGCATTTATACTTTTCCGAAATCTTTAAAAATGTGGGCGCCTTTTACTCTACGAGTAACGGGTATAAAAACAGTATTTCTACTTCTTAGAAAACCTTTATTTCTAAATTGTAGAGACATAACTTTTTTACATTCTATTAATATTTTTTAATAATTAAATAATTTTTAGAAAAAACGTTATTGTTATTTAGAACCTACACTCTTTAATATAGACAAAATCGCCAGTGAAGCAAATTCATAGGCGATTTTCTAAAATCAAGGGCGATTTTAGTCGTTTTTTTTAGTGTAACCCAAATGTAGAACCACCTGGAAATACATGTAAAAAAGTCTGTGACGCATTATTCTAGTAGTTTGAAAACAAAATTGTGCTTTCTCAGCTCACTTCGATTTCGATTTATTTTTATGACAGATTCAAAAGAGAACGTGACGGCCCGCTAAAGTATTAGCATTCAAAATGCGCACCTTACCGGCTAACTGTAATATGCGTAAATGGTATAGTATAAAGTACACATAAACACGTAGGTTTCTTGTTGCATCTTAAATGAAGTTGAAAGTAAAGCAACATCAAGGTTCCACAATAATATTCCAACATTTTTCAAGAGCAAATGACGCAATTTAATATCACTCAACCCGAATGTCCTTCATGAATTCGAAATGCTAAAAAACAATTTCATCAATAAACACTCTAACTTAAAAGAGGAGTGGTAATATGCTTTATTTGGGAAATTGTGTTTATTGACAAGCCAACGCTTTTTAAATATTGAAGCCGAGTGTTACTTATCGTGAGCCCTGCCCTGTTTTTTGACATTAAATAATAATTTGAAAACAAAGTAACTATCAGATGACTATATTGTATAGCTTCCTTAGGAAGGATCGAAAAATGTATGTCAAAATAATACGAAAATATAGATGATTTTGTTTGTTGTAACATATCACTGTTCCACGTAGTGACGAAGCGCACCTGGAGAGTGTGCGAAGGCGACTACTATTATTTAGCCGCATTGAAAATCTGCTGTGATGGTCCGATCATAATGAGGGATACACCAATCTAAAGGTATCGCATAAACTAACAGGATTGCATACCAAGTCTTTAAGAAAATCAATTGGCTTGGGAGAGAGAAAGCTGTGAAAGTGAAAATTTCAAAATTTGGAGCTGTTGGGGCCCTTAAGGATAAATGCCCCTCGCATTGTTTTAGTTATGTTCTTATTAAAATACGCGTCGAGTGAGGGGTCATATGAAAAAATCCGATGCTCCGTTCAAAAGTTATACCCAAAAGATAGCTTTCTTCTTCTTCCCAAAATACAAATTTAATTCTGTTTGCCAGTTTGTCTGTCTGTTGCAAAACCCTGTTTTAAAGTCTTACAAATTTTATATAGTGTTAAAAAAATTAAATAAGAAACTTTAGTTCTGCCATTTTTGAAAAACTAGCTATTTTAGCAGGAAATCAGCTATAAATCGCAAATTTTGGAAGGCCGTAACTTAAAATTTTGGTGAATGGCGCGTTATTGTAAAAAGTCAAGTTCAAAAGTTATTCAAAAACAACAAGAGAGAACGCTATAGTCGGGTGCCCCGACTATTAGATACCCGTTACTCAGTTAAAGGGAGTGCGAGGGAGATGGAAGATATACAACTTTGATCAGGCCTAACTTTTAAACGAATGGTCCGATTTAAAAAATGTCTTCAAAATTTTGATAGGTATTGATAAACACAACAATTCTGCATTTTTACTTTTCCGAAATATTTAAATTTTTAAAATCGTATTTAAGCAATTGTGGGCGTTAGAGGGGGCGTGGCACTTTCTTGAAACAAACTTGCGCTGCGTAGGAACTCCAAGAATCTTCATGCCAAATACCAATCCTCTAGCTTTTATAGTTTCCGAGATCTCAGCGTTCATACGGACGGACAAACAGACAGACGGACAGACAGACATGGCTAGATCGACTCGGCTAGTGATCCTGATCAAGAATATATATACTTTATTAGGTCGGAAACGCTTCCTTCTAGCTGTTACATACTTTTGCACGAATACAATATACCCTTTTACTCTACGAGTAACGGGTATAAAAGTAGACACTTTAATAATACCAATACCTATCCTACGCAGCGCAAGTTTGTTTCAGTCGATTGCCACGCCCACTCACACGCCCACAACCGCCTAAAAGCACTTTCTGGCGCTCACATCTTTAAAGATTTAGGAAAACTATATATGCAATTTGGTTGTGTTTAAAAAAACCTACAAAAATGTAGAGGAAATTTTTGAAATCGGACCAGTCATTAAAAAGTTATGAGCAATTAAAGTTTTGCTCGGTAGATGTAAATTAGGGTTTGTTTCGAGACGCTTTTTCGAGACGCTTTTTCGGAGTCAACGGTTTAATTTAAGTAGAATTTATTTTTTTTTTAAGGAAAATGTTTTTACAATAATACTTATTGGTGTATACAATAAATCGTATGAGCATTTATTTGTATTGTCAATAGTGGCTTAGTTCTTTAGAAAACATTTTATGATTCTATATACTTTTTATTGCCAGTAAGTGTATAATGTAGTCGTCCGATTATTGTTAAATTTATTTCGAAATTCTTAATTATTAAAAAAGATTTATATCCCAGATTTTTATTTCTCAATAAAAGCCAATGAAGCTATAATTTGTTTCCTATTATTTATCCTGGTATGCTTAAGGGAGGTATAAGATATAGTTTTCCGATTCGGATGCTACCTGCAATAGACAAAAGACTTTTGGAAAGGTTTTATACCGATAGCTCTACAACTGAGACACTAGTTTTCGTAGAAACTTGTCAAGAATATATATATTTTATAGGATCGGAAACGTCTCCTTCACCGTGTTGCAAACTTCTAACTGAAATGATTATATCTATGCAAGGGTAAATAAACCGTGTAAGCACCAATATTCTTACTCTGAGTTACATGTTTCAATTAAAATGCTGTTTATCCACTAATCGATTAGTTGTTGAGTTAAACATTGTAAATTCCGCCAATTCAACCTGATTCAGTTCAAGCATGTTGAAAACATTTTTAACTGAAACAAGGACGAAAGCTAGCTCCGGGAAGTTTAAGTTTTAATACCCGTGCGATTTTAAAATAGGTTAAGAGTCAAAATCTGCCAAGTGGGCCACCCCTGATCCGAAGGTCCGATTTTTATTAAACTTGTTAGCTTTCCTTGTTCACAACGACAATTTAAGAACTTCATTTAAACGGTTTTGCGAAATTTTAAGTTTTACCGGAGTTATAACGGTCACAATATGGCATTTTTGCCACTTTTTCGAAAAAGTTGCACTCAGTAATTATTGTATATCTTTGGAGCGGTATGAGATATCGATATGATTTTGTTCACTAATCGATCAAGAATTGTATTAGCTTTTCATAAAAAAATATTCAAATTTTTTAAAAATTATTTTTCCATAAAAAAAATAAGAAAAATTTTGTTCAGTGTATTTTTTTCAGTGTTCTTCACCAGCTACTGAGTTCAAAACCATTTAAAAATTAAGTTTAATTCATCATGAAGAAGATCCAAAAAAAAAAGGGGCCCGGCCAAAGGTTTTTCGCAATACCTAATTTTCGGTGGGCGCGCAGTGGTTTTCCATACAAAAACGACTTGCTCGTGAAAATTGGCTGGTCAACACATGCCGTAGCGCGCGTAGCGTCAGCCGACTGTAGCAGTCAATGAGAAGCTTTTTGTCGTTTTGTATGGCAAACCGCTGTGCGCCCACCGAAAATTAGGTATTGCGAAAAACCTTTGGCCGGGCCCCTCTTTTTTTTTTTTGGATCTTCTTCATGATGAATTTTTAAATGGTTTTGAACACAGTAGCTGGTGAAGAACACTGAAAAAAATACACTAAACAAGATTTTTCTTATTTTTTTTATGGAAAAATAATTTTTAAAAAATCTAATACAATTCTTGATCGATAAGTGAAAAAATCATATCGATATCTCATACCGCTCCAAAGATATGCAATAAAAACTGAGTGCAACTTTTTCGAAAAAGTGGTAAAAATACCATATTGTGATCGCTATAACTCCGGTAAAACTTAAAATTTCGCAAAACCGTTCAAATGAAGTTCTTATATTGTCGTTGTGAACAGGAAAAGTCAACCAGTTTGATGAAAATCGGACCTTCGGATCAGGGGTGGCCCACTTGGCAGATTTTGACTCTTAACAGACTTGCGGGTATCTGATAGACAAAGCCTTCCCTTCTTTTTGGTCTTGGACCTCTATATCCGCCCAAAAATCGGGGAGAATATGCATTGGGAAGATAAATTTGGTATAAACTCGGATTCCAATTAAAAAAATTTGTCTTTTTATCAATTATACTATTAAATCACATTTTATTAGTTTAGATGAGGAGCGGTGCGGGAGCAGCGGCATAGCTGAGCGGTGCGGAGTATGCCAAAGGGGAGGAATAGGCCAAAGGAGCAGCCAAAGGAGCAGCTGCGTACTTGGCGACCACAGGAGCGGCCACGGGAGCAATCACTGGAGCAGCAGCGATTCCATTGTAGTTCCTGGCGATCACCTGGCTGCTGGTGGCGGTCACGACTGGAGCAGGAGCAGCCACCACGGCAGCGGGCGCAGTGTATGCCAGAGGAGCAGTGTAAGCCAGGGGAGAAGTGTAGGCCAGAGGAGCACCCAGGAGACCTGGCTTGGCAGCAGCGCAGGCAACGAGGGCGAGGACGACAACGGCCTGCGAACAAATCAACTTAATTAATATAATCATCCAATGTTCCTTTATCGAAGAACTTACGTATTTGAACATGGTGGGTATATTTCTTTGATTTGCTGCTTCGAAGGGCTAGAAACTGATTAATGTCCAACTGCTCTTGGTGGAGCATATTTATACCCAAAACTTTGATCAGCTCTGACTCATGTACGCACTCAGTTCATTTAAATGCTGTGACAGTCTTCCGTTACCATTTGCACTTTACCGTACTTTATGTGATTTCCCACTGCTGAAGGTGGAATATCTGTTGGTGGCAATTGAATTCGGTGCTCTGAGGTCAGAGACGCAGTCTTCTTTTGGGGTATAAATAACGACCGAAGAAGTGTTGAACGATATCACACAAGTTCAAGTTTTCGAACCGAAAGCACCAAAGCAAATCAACCATCAAAATGTTCAAATCCGTAAGTTTAAGGATTTTTTATTTTGTCTAGTTATCTAAATGCTTTTTATCCCCAGGCTCTTGTCATCCTGGCCATCGTTGCCTGCGCTGCTGCCAAGCCAGGTCTCCTGGGTGCTCCTCTGGCCTACACTTCTCCCCTGGCTTACACTGCTCCTCTGGCATACACTGCGCCCGCTGCCGTGGTGGCTGCTCCTGCTCCAGTCGTGACCGCCACCAGCAGCCAGGTGATCGCCAGGAACTACAATGGAATCGCTGCTGCTCCAGTGATTGCTCCCGTGGCCGCTCCTGTGGTCGCCAAGTACGCAGCTGCTCCTTTCGCCTACTCGTCCCCTCTGGCTTACACTTCTCCCCTGGCCTATAATGCGTTTCCCGCTGCCGCCCCAGTTCTTCTGTAAAATATATTCATATTAATCGAAAACACCAAGAATTACAAGGCTTTTAATGGGAATGGAGCAACTGTGAAGATAGCGGACAATTTTAATTGAATTAGCTACTGTCAGCAGGTCGTGGCCGTAAACAACAGTAATGACTGCTCACTTGTACTCCACCGGCAATTTTGCGGATGCACATCACGTAGTCAGTCGACAAGTTATTGGCCACCGGCAGCCGTTGCTGGATGCGTGATATTTAAGTGTGGCCAAAATGGTTTGTTTTTAAGTTGTTGTCCACGAAAATATGTAATTATGTCAAGGTCGCTAAGTGTTCAGGCCGGGCTAATGAACTCTTAAGGGCTAAGTGAATAATGCAATGAATTTTAGATATAATCGATTGGACTCTTTTTGTTTATCCTACTCTTCTTTTAATTATACCCGTTACTCGTAGAGTAAAATGGTATATTGCAATCGTGCAAAAGTATGTAAAGTATGTAAAGAAAAAAACGTTTCTGACCCTATAAAGTATATATATTCTTGATCAGGATCACTAGCCGAGTCGATCTAGCCATGTCCGTCTGTCCGTCCGTATGAACGCTGAGATCTCGGAAACTACAAAAGCTAGAATATTGGGATTACCAACACTTATTCTTGGGCTTCCTACGCAGCGCAAGTTTACTTCAGCCGAGCGCCACGCCCCCTCTAACGCCCACAATCGCCCACAAACGATACTAAAATGGGTCTGGCGCCAACATTTTTAAAGATTTCGGAGAAGTATAAATGCAATTTTGTTGTGTTTAGTTATACCTATCGAAATGTTCAAGAAATTTTTCAAATCGGACCATTCGTTAAAAAGTTATCCCCGATCAAAATGTTATATCTCCATCTCTTTCGCACTCCCTTTAGCTGAGTGACGGGTATCAGATAGCCGGGACACCCACCCGACTATAGCCTTCTCTCTTGTTTTCCAAGCGTTCCTATGGCAGCTATTTGGGGTGTCACAGAACCCATCAAAACCGTAGGTGTCACAGAACCTGTAGAGTTTTCTAGGAGTTTCGGAGTAAATTTGATCTGATTTTAGGAACATTTGCTTCAATGCCTACTATTCCGTTGGTTTAAAACCGTGTAAGGGAGAGTGGGGCAATTTCGTCAGCATTTTTTTAAAGCTATTTTTTGTCCATCTTGAGACACGTTATCATATTTGTATTTTTATTGTTGAATGCGGTTAGCACCAAGCTTTAAAATGTGACATTCCCCTATTTTTTTAATTACCTTGGTGATTTATAAAAAATTAAAAAGTAAAACCAATATACTGGGGCGATTCCGCCACATAGGGGGGTAAAATCGCCACACCATTGCACTATGGGGCATTTGACCACTTTTGTTGGCCAAAACCCATTTTTTAAATGTCGTTAAAACTAAAAATGTTGTTTGAGGATGTGTTAACAGAAGATCATTTAACAATGTTACGTTTTCAGAAATCCGATAGAGGTCGCCTCTGTTAAGGTAGAAGCTGTTAAATCGGCTGTTCGAAATGCAATTCTCCGGCTGTTGTATTTCGACGTTTCGCTTGTAGTTTTAAAGTGCTTTAAATTTGAGTTTTTAAGCAATCTAAGTAAACTTTTGGATTGGATTGAAAGGATTGCGCTGTGTACTAAGTATTTGTGTGGTTAAACGACAAAAATCAAGCGGTTTTTTCTAATAAATGAGTGTTAAAGGGAGTGGTCTAAAAAGTAAATTTTTGTAAGAAAACTAAATTTCAAATGGAGCAACAAAGTGAGTCCAGCGGAGTCCACTTCTGAAACCTATTGGGATTTGTAGATTATTTAATTGTTGTTAAAATGTATATGGTCAGAATCGCCACTTTTTGCCACTTTTTCAGTAATTTGATTTTTTAGACCATAACCTCAAATTTCACACACTCCTATCGTTTGCACTGGTGGCTAAGTAAGTAAGGACTTTTCTGGCTTTAAATTATTATCAAAAAAGAGTAGAATTACTTAGCTTTGTTATTAACTAGCTTAAGTGAGCTTTAGCGGCTTTAAAACGAAAGTTCCGCTACAACTTAAACAAAAAGTCGTTCAAATGTAAAGTAAATTCTTTCCTTTGCCCTTTTTTTGAGAACTTTAGGATATAGTCGTCCGATTTGTACGAAACTTTTAATATTGTTATAAAAAAATTAATAACACCAGTTTACAAAATAAAATCGACCTCTTCCTCATCGAAGATAGCCTTAATTTTCCGGTTAAGTACTTCTCCCTGATTAAGAAATGGGCCCTTAAAATTTTTTGTATGGTGTCAATTTTTTTTTAAGTGTATAAAACGTTTTTTGCCACTTTTTATTTTCTATCTTGAGTTTTGATAACCTGATTTGGGTCATATTATACTCAATTTACAGGTAATAGAATGTTCTTTAACTTTCCTATACACAGCATTGAGTTCCAGTCATTAGTTTAGGAGGTACACTTCGTCAAAGCTGAAAAAGTTCGAAAAAATGTGAAAAAATGCAAAAAAGCTGGCATAAATGGCATCTTTAAAAATACACGCATAAAAACCGAAATTTTATAACTTTTATAGTTAGATACATCTTTAAGCAAACTAACAAGACCATCAACTCAATAAACAACCAAAGGTTCGATTTTATATAGATTATTTCAGTTGGAAAAAAGGTGTATTACAGCCCTGTTAGAGCCCTGTTAACCTCAGTTAACAGCTGTAAACGGCCAAAAAACCACCGTTCTTCCCAGCTTAAAAAATTCATTCCATTTATGCCAGCTTTTTTGCATTTTTTCACACTTTTTCCAACTTTTTCAGCTTTGACGAAGTGTACCTCCTAAACTAATGACTGGAACTCAATGCTGTGTATAGGAAAGTTAAAGAACATTCTATTACCTGTAAATTGAGTATAATATGACCCAAATCAGGTTATCAAAACTCAAGATAGAAAATAAAAAGTGGCAAAAAACGTTTTATACACTTAAAAAAAAATTGACACCATTCAAAAAATTTTAAGGGCCCATTTCTTAATCAGGGAGATGTACTTAACCGGAAAATTAAGGTTATCTTCGATGAGGAAGAGGTCGATTTTATTTTGTAAACTGGTGTAATTGATATTTATAAAGTTATGTGCATTTATCTCCAAAAACATCAAAGTTAATTTGATCGTTTCTATGGCAGCTATATGATATAATTGTCCGATCCGGATGATTCTCATATATAATATGCGTAGGGATAAAAAATGGCGACTGGTAAAGTTTCACGTCAATATCTTTTAAATTGGCCGAGTTATTAATTTCGGCCAACAAAAGTTGTCAAATGCCCCATAGTGCATTGGGGCAATTTCGTCACCTGATAAAATGTAGGGAATTTAACGCCTGTAAATATGCTACACTGATCAAGCGTAGCATTTTGGTTGACGTCCTATACTTGTTGCTGCTGCCGGTAGTCTGTTCGTTAGCCAGATCGTCAAAAAATATATATGTATTTAAAATTGGTGCGAATTTACCCCTAGCATAGGGTGGCGAAATAATTAGTTTTCTTCCGAAATAAGGCGCGAAGTTAAAAATCACTAACGCAGAAATTAACATTATAGCAATGTGTATTATACAAAAAAACCTGTATCTAATCCCTTTTCAATTGTGGCATACAGAAAAAATTTCGTCGAGAACTAAATGTAGCTTTTGAACTATTAAAACACATTTAATATTATAGCTTAATTATCTTGGCCTTCTGTGCAAAAAAAATGCATTAGTTGTGTTATGACGTCTTTAAGGACTAAAACAAAAAAATTGCCCCAGTGACGAAATTGCCCCACTCTCCCCTACTTGATTTTCAAACGGTTTCTGTGACACCGAGATTTGCTTTTGGGGGGAAATTTTGGTTGTAAGAGATTTCTGTAACACCACCGTATATGATATAGTAGTTTGATATTGATCAAATTAAAATCTAAATTCAAAAACCTTTAAAAAGAGAGGCTTATCCCAGACTAGAAGAGAATACAATAAAAACCAACGAAGCAATAATTTATTTCTTATTATATTCCCATTAATTTTCCGATCGTTCCTATGACAGCTATATGATATAGTCGTCCGATTTTGATAAAATTTTATTCGAAATTCAGAATTAGATAAGAAATGGTATTTCCGAAAGTAGGAGCGTATACGTTCAAAAACAGCGCAGTGAAGGAGACGTTTCCGACCGCACAAAGTATATATATTCTATATACTATTTTCTGAATTTTTCATGTATTTTGTTGTTTTATTTTTTTTTTCGTTGAATAGTATTTAACAATTAAAATAGTGGAAAACCTATTTACGACATTTTCATGTATTTTGTTGTTTTCTTCATTTGGAAAATTAATAGTAACGTCTTAATTAATATCGTAGCAAAACTATTTTGTTTGTTTGCGTGTATTTTGTGTTTTTATTTTTTGGGGCATGAAATAGTGACACCACAATTAATATCGTAACAAAACAATTTTTTTCCTTCGTGTATTTTGTTGTTTTAAAAATACAATTATAAATTGTAGGTCAACTATTTTTCTGGACTTAGGGTGGTTAGAGTATCCGACTCATAATCTCTAGGTCGTGAGTTCAAATCCTGCTTTTGCGGATGATGTTTTTCCTTTTTTTTAAATGTTGATTTTAAGTCAAAAGATTTTCCTCTACAAAAATCATTTTTCTGTGGCCTATTGGTTAGAGTGCTCGACTCTGATGATAGCGTCCGATTGCGATTGCGGAGGCAAGTAACCTGATTTGTAAGTTTAAGTATCTGTGAAATGTAACTGTCTATAAATAACTTCAATATAAATTAATATAACAAGTTAAATTAAAAATAAAAATAGTTAAAAAAATAAATTTAAAAAAACTACAATTTTTTTCGGGTAAAATACTATTTTGTAGATCATCTACTATCTACTATTTTTTGGGTCATTTTCTATTTTTTATTGGTTGGGGCAGTTTTCACTATTAAATCGTTGATTTTACATAGTTACGAGTATACCCGTTACTCGTAGAGTAAAAGGGTATATTGTATTCTTGCAAAAGTATGTAACAGCTAGAAGGAAGCATTTCCGACCCCATAAAGTATATATATTCTTGATCAGGGTCACTAGCCGAGTCGATATAGCCATGTCCGTCTGTCCGTCTGTCTGTCCGTCCGTATGAACGCTGAGAGCTAGAAGATTGGCATTTTGCATGCAGATTCTAGGAGTTCCTACGCAGCGAAAGTTTATTTCAACAGGGTGCTATGCCCCCTCTAACGCCCACAATCGCTTATATACGATTTTAAAAATTTAAATATTTCGGAAAAGTAAAAATGCAGTTTTATTGTGTTTATCAATACCTATCGAAATGTAGAAGAAATTTTTTAAATCGTACCATTCGTTTAAAACTTATGCCTGATCAAAGTTTTATCTCCATCTCCCTAGCTCTCCCTTGGCAAACCGCTGTGCGCCCACCGAAAATTAGGTATTGCGAAAAACCTTTGGCCGGGCCCCTCTTTTATTTTTTTGGATCTTCTTCATGATGAATTAAACTTCATTTTTAAATGGTTTTTGAACTCAGTAGCTGGTGAAGAACACTGAAAAAAATACACTGAACAACATTTTTCTTATTTTTTTTTATGGAAAAATAATTTTTAAAAAATTTTAATATTTTTTTATGAAAAGCTAATACAATTCTTGGTCGATTAGTGAAAAAATCATATCGATATCTCATACCGCTCCAAAGATATGCAATAAAAACTGAGTGCAACTTTTTCGAAAAAGTGGTAAAAATACCATATTGTGATCGCTATAACTCCGGTAAAACTTAAAATTTCGCAAAACCGTTCAAATGAAGTTCTTATATTGTCGTTGTGAACAGGAAAAGTCAACAAGTTTGATGAAAATCGGACCTTCGGATCAGGGGTGGCCCACTTGGCAGATTTTGACTCTTAACAGACTTGCGGGTATCTGATAGACAAAGCCTTCCCTTCTTTTTGGTCTTGGACCTCTATATCCGCCCAAAAATCGGGGAGAATATGCATTGGGAAGATAAATTTGGTATAAACTCGGATTCCAACTAAAAAAATTTGTCTTTTTATCAATTATACTATTAAATCACATTTTATTAGTTTAGATGAGGAGCGGTGCGGGAGCAGCGGCATAGCTGAGCGGTGCGGAGTATGCCAAAGGGGAGGAATAGGCCAAAGGAGCAGCCAAAGGAGCAGCTGCGTACTTGGCGACCACAGGAGCGGCCACGGGAGCAATCACTGGAGCAGCAGCGATTCCATTGTAGTTCCTGGCGATCACCTGGCTGCTGGTGGCGGTCACGACTGGAGCAGGAGCAGCCACCACGGCAGCGGGCGCAGTGTATGCCAGAGGAGCAGTGTAAGCCAGGGGGAGAAGTGTGAGGCCAGAGGAGCACCCAGGAGACCTGGCTTGGCAGCAGCGCAGGCAACGAGGGCGAGGACGACAACGGCCTGGCGAACAAATCAATACTTAACTAATCATAATCATCCAATGTTCCTTTATCGAAGAACTTACGTATTTGAACATGGTGGGTATATTTCTTTGATTTGCTGCTTCGAAGGGCTAGAACTGATTAATGTCAACTACTCTTGGTGGAGCATATTTATACCCAAAACTTTGATCAGCTCTGACTCATGTACGCACTCAGTTCATTTAAATGCTGTGACAGTTCTCCGTTACCATTTGCATTTGCACTTTACCGTACTTTATGTGATTTCCCACTGCTGAAGGTGGAATATCTGTTGGTGGCAATTGGAATTCGGTGCTCTGAGGTCAGAGACGCAGTCTTCTTTTGGGGTATAAATAACGACCGAAGAAGTGTTGAACGATATCACACAAGTTCAAGTTTTCGAACCGAAAACCAAAGACAAATCAACCATCAAAATGTTCAAATCCGTAAGTTTAAGGATTTTTTATTTTGTCTAGTTATCTAAATGCTTTTTATCCCCAGGCTGTTGCCATCCTGGCCATCGTTGCCTACGATGCTGCGAAGCCAGGTCTCCTGGGTGCTCCTCTGGCCCACACTTCTCCCCTGGCTTACACTGCTCCTCTGGCATACACTGCGCCCGCTGCCGTGGTGGCTGCTCCTGCTCCAGTCGTGACCGCCACCAGCAGCCAGGTGATCGCCAGGCACTACAATGGAATCGCTGCTGCTCCAGTGATTGCTCCCAGGGCCGCTCCTGTGGTCGCCAAGTACGCAACTTCTCCTTTCGCCTACTCGTCCCCTCTGGCTTACACTTCTCCCCTGGCCTATAATGCGTTTCCCGCTGCCGCCCCAATTCTTCTGTAAAATATATACATATTAATCGAAAACACCAAGAATTACAAGGCTTTTAATGGGAATGGAGCAACTGTGAAGATAGCGGACAATTTTAATTGAATTAGCTACTGTCAGCAGGTCGTGGCCGTAAACAACGGTAATGACTGCTCACTTGTACTCCACCGGCAATTTTGCGGATGCACATCACGTAGTCAGTCGACAAGTTATTGGCCACCGGCAGCCGTTGCTGGATAATGATATTTAAGTGTGGCCAAAATGGTTATTTTTAAGTTGTTGTCCACGAAAATATGTAATTATGTAGGGTCGCTAAATGTTCAGGCCGGGCTAATGAACTCTTAAAATTCGAAGTGAATAATGCAATG